>NDXZ01005139.1:679-15539 GCA_003055125.1 Paykullia maculata | reverse complement strand
GTATAGCCGAATATAACGCTCTTACTAGTTTTTTTTAAATTTTGCGCAAAATAGTTTTTTTTGTCAATTTTCTTCGTATTTAATAATTTATTAAAAATATATTTGACTAATTGTTTTTTCCTATTAAAAAGTAAATTTTATTATTGTTTTGGTCACGAATTTTTTTTTTTAATTTTTAAATTTTAAAATTAAACATAATATATACATTTTTGTTTATTTAACTGGAAGTTTTTTTTGCTATAATCATTTATCTATGTATGCAATTAAAAAAATATTTTATTAATATCAATAATTTCCGCCCTTGTTATTTTAAGCCTCTGGCCAAAAATATTTTAATTTTTTCCGTTAAATACACACACTATACAATTTTTCTTGTTTGTTTTAAAAAATATATATATAAAAATAACACAATTTCATTTTAATAAATATTCCTTTAAATGTTGGCAAAAATACACACTTACACACAAACACACACATATACATATATGTACATCTAAACAATGTTTGATGAATTGAAGTGTAAAAAACCACAAATGTTCTATTATAAAATAATAGGCAGTTAAATCAGACCAAACATCATAAATCATACAAATTATATTTGAAATTTGTGTGGCACCAAAAGGGAAGTTATAAAAAGTGTTGACGAGTAAACAGTGTGAAAGAGAAAAGTGTTTAAGAAATAAAGACATCTAAAACTATAGTAAAAAGCAAAATATATTGCTCCATTTCCTGCTACACTGTTTTTAAGATTTGTACATGCTCTTAAAAGTAGCAGAGCAGAAATAACAAAAGGTTAAGAGTCCTTGATTGTGCGTTGGTATGAATACCTTTACATAAAAACACATATACAATATTAAACAAACACGCATGTTAAACTACTTACATATGCACTTACCTATATTATATACATACATACATATGTACGTATGTATGTATGTATGTATGTTACAGCGGAAAGGCAGTAGCTTAATAAACGATATTAGGCGACATCTACCTTAAACCTCCCTCCTTCTTTAGTACACCCTTATCTAAAGAAGCTGAAAACAAAAAAAAAACTTCATTAAATCATGCATAAATATCAAAAGGATATAATAAGAAGAATAAAAAGCAAGACATATATATAAAACATAATAGCTAAATACATACATACAGACATGCATAGGTATATATGTGTGTTATATACCGACGTGAAAGAAAAGAAAAAAATGTCACTCGTTTTGTTTTTTAAGAATGACAAAATTTGAAAAAAACACAGAAATTTTTCCTTTCATGTGCGTTTTACTTTTGCTCTTTATTCATCGAAATTTCTATAGAATTGAATTATATTTCTGACATTTTTCCGTTTTCCTTCATTCTGATGTAAAAGAATGCTTTGAAATGGTAATTTTTTTTGTATTGTATTATTGAAATACTTAGATCAGGGATTGACAAACATTCGTATGGTTTTTAAAAAGTCAAATTAATAGCTTTTTTGAGAAAAATGTTTTTTGTTTTTATTAAAAAAATTTTTATATAAAACATATCTGTGGCAATAAATCATAATGGCTTAAGTCGATTGTGTTTGGTTTTTTTAGCCACAGAAAAAGATTTAAATTTATTTAGAACAAAACTGTTAATTTTATAAAAAAAAAAAAACGTTTTATTAGCTAATATTCGTTGTTTTTTAGTTAAGATGTTATGAAAAAATCCATTGGCAGAAAAATAAAAACTTAAGTGAACTTAAGGTACTATATGAAAGACAAAATAATTTTTATTGATAGTAAGTCGAGATAAGATAAAAACCTGAGATAAGATAATTTTAAAAAAGCTTTGTTAAATTCAAGGTTTTTTTTTTTGAGGAATAATTTCAATGGGCTGTTAGTTATTTAACTTAGGTGTATACAAGTTTTAATGCTCAAACATTTTAATATTGATGCAGCTACCTTTAAAAAAAATTAAGTTGAGTTAAGATGTTATAGCTTATGTATTATTTTCCAAAAAGACTTAAGTTAAAATATAAATGCGTATAGTTTCATTAATAATGACAGTTTATACTTGAAAATTGACTGAGTGATAGATCTTTAAGAAGAGAATAAGAATATGTAATAAAATGAAAAAACACTTATGTCAACTTAAGCCATTATTATTTATTGCCACAGAATATATTGTACATATTTATATATGTATGTACTATGTATTAAAAAGAATATTTGTTGGGAAAAGGTTAAACCTAACTTGTCTTTAAATAGATTTAAGTAAAATCTTAAAAGAGAAATTAACTGAACATTTTTATAAAAATAAAGTTAAAAAAAAGTATTATTAACAGAATGTAGTAAGAGTTTTCTTAAGAAGAAAAGTTGCATTCAAAATGCAATTCAATAAAATTTATAGCATTTTTTTTCTAAACAATGACAACTTGTTAAAATTTTATATTAAAAAGATTATCAATATACATAAAAATAAAATCCTTTTTAAGAAAGAGAAATTATTCAAAATTTTTTAAAGGGAAATGACTAACATTTTTTTTTTCGTAAAACAATATCTTAACGATGAGTTTTCATAGAAAGAAAATTGATTTCTTTAAAAAAAAATTTATTAAAAATTTTCTAAAGAAAGGTATATTAACTTTGCGAAAATTTTCCAAAAAAAAATAGGGTAAAAAATTTAAAACAAAAAAAAAATTTTAATAGGAATTTAAGAAAAGTTATTATTAATTAAATAACAGTTGGAAATCGCTGCCTTATTTAAATAATAAAATTTAATAAAAACAGATATTAGTTAAAAGTCACTGTCTTAGTATTATATTATTGCTGTTATTGAATTTCTTTCATGAGTTTCGCGTTTATTTTGTATTTCTAAAAACGATTTTAAAAATTAAAAATTTTCCTAAAAACTATATATCCCCCCAAAAAGGTAAATAACTTTGAAAGTGTCTTAAAAAACAGCAGTTTAAATAACTAAAAAAAAATTTTTAATCTTTAATCCCAAATAAACCAAAATCTTTTACTACTTTCTTATAAAAATGTTCTCATTTTTCCTAATAAAAATGTGTCTCTTATACTCTTACAAGTGATTTTATATAAAATAAATAAAAATAAAAAAATCTCTTAATATAATCCCTTTTTTAAACACAAGATATACTTCTTGAGAAAAAAAAAGAGGAAGAAATTTCGTCAGCAGCATTAAAAACGCCTTTTGTTTGTTTTATGTCATCTAATATGCTTGTTATTCCTTGTTGTATAAATTTTTTTGTGTTATTAAATAATAAGGTTGACAATTTCCTTAAAACCCTTTTTTAGGTTTTTTTTTTATTTTTATTTTTGTTTTTGTATAATAGATTTTTAAGTATGTTTGAACATGTTGTCGATTTAAAGTGTGTTATAATGCGACATAATATTTTCTTAGCTGCGGTTTTTTAGGCGTTTATACCTGTGTTTTTTTTTTTTACTTAAAGGGGCGTATCTTAGGGAAGCTTGTTGTTTTTTAAAGGCGTAGGTATAATGTGACATCCTTTTTTTGAGTTTTGTATTATTTATTTTAAAATTAAATCATACAAATAAATTTTTTGTTCTATGTTTTACGTGAAAAGGAATTTAAGAGTTTGTTTTCTATTGAAATAACAACGTAAAAGGGGAATTTGGAAGTCTTCTTCACATCAAATATTCTTTGATTGGGGAAGAAATTCAGGAAAGATTTTTACCAATTGCCAAACGATAATTATTTCTTAAAATAATAGTTTTTAATAATATATTCCACCAAAAGATAAGCTGAAAAAAGAAAATTGATTTTTAAATTCGAAATGGTTGAGAGAATTTTGGTGTTACATAGAATAACTTCGAGGCTCTAATAGCTAAAAGGAAACAATTGTTGCATTAGACCATAAGGTGCTATAATTTTTATCAGCTGTGGTTCACCAAAGAATCCAAACAAAAGAGTAGTGAAAAAGAGGCGAAGGATCGAGGCTCAAAGTAGCAAAGGCTTATTCTCATTAGCAAATAACCCAAGATCATTTGAATGAATTAATACGGCATCACCTTTGTTCTTAGGAATGTCTGATGAGAAGAAAGATATGGGATGTCAAAACTTCTGTGCTTTAGGCTCAAAAGATATATGTAACAGCTTAGGACTTATTATAATCTGTCGCTGTGTCGGGTGCCTGGTCAAGAAACGAGCAGGCCTACCTCTAAAGGACCTCAACCTCTCTTTGAAATCTCAAAGGGATTTGGAATATAAAAAAATATTTCATTGGTTCAAAAAGAATTTTCCTAACAAATCCTATGCAAATGTAAACATGCAATCTTGCATCCCTCTAAAATTTGTTTAAAATTAATTTCTTATCTGAATATAAATACTTTTAACAGATTTAAAACTTAAACATGATGATTAGTTGTTGAAGATGGGGCCAATAATGGATCAGTTGCCATTAAATTAGGGAAATATGAGATAAATTTACTTTCGGATATTTTGTTCTTTTTATATAAAATTTTCTTTAAATGCGAGTATTTAATCCTAAAGTTAATTTCTAAGAGAACGTCAAGTACCAAAATATATCCAAAATTATATTTTCTTTTTAAAGTTATAGAACATAATCCATAATTAGATTAAAAATTTTAAAATTTTCTTTAAATATTTTTATTATCCAAAAATGTTTAAAAGCTCTCCTTTTTCCACTCTTCGGTTGATTTATTGTTGTTTCAAAAACCACATTTTTCAAACCTCTTGTTAACATACAACCAGTTAGTTGCAGTTTTCTTTTTCTTTGTTTTTTTTTTGCTGCCTTCACACTACCTTGTTTGTATTGTTGTTGTTGTTATATAAGCTGTTCCTCTTAAATTTTTTTCTATTGCCAACTTATTTATAACGTTGGCGGCTTCTTTTTATTTAGAACAAGTGATGTGTTACTGCCAACTAGGACTTTTAGTAATATTTGTTATGTAACTAAAAAAGAATATAAGAATAACAACATGAACCAGAAAATAAGATAAAAATAAATGTAGAAAAGCCTCTACTGTATAATTTAACTTAAGCTTCCTACTCTTGTATACACACAAAGAAGGAACCCAATTGAGCGCAGTTTTAAGTTAGTATAGGGTTGCAAGATACCTCAAATAACAGTTTAAAAACATTTAATTGTAAAGCAGATACTTGATTCAAAACACGTATTTTTTCAAGTTGTAAAAAAAAATACACTAAAAAATTATGCAAAAATTCTTTTAAAAATGAAAAATTAACTTTACTTGATGATAATGATAATTATTTTGTTTAATTCTGTTTTGAAAATATATATGAGGGATTCACAAGCCACTCATATGTCATATGTCCTAAAATATTTAAAATGGTTTAAGTTACTTTTCATACTAAAAGTGTCCTAAAATAATATGACTCTGACTGCTATGTTTATTGTGCTGTCGTAAACTATCCTCAGCCAAACAAAAAAAATCTAAAAACAAAGATCTTAAACCATTTTAAATTTTTAGGACATAAGACAATATGATATCATAAGTTGCTTGTGAATCCCCCAATAGAATATTTAGTTTTTATTTTAAATTTCAATCGTTTTATTCATATGTCATTTCTATATAATTTTTGGAGCAATTTGAAAGAAAGCAAAAAACAAAAATTAACACATTGATTTTTCTGTTAACATAACTAATACTCACGGCAAATATACTCTTAGAGCTTTGTCGGGAAAACTAAAGAATGTGTTCTAGTTAAGTTAAATTATTAAATGTGTTTGTACATGGCTTGAATAAAAGTATTTTAAGTAGACCTGAAGAACAAATGTTGGTTAAATACTAATTTTGAGTTTTTTTTTCAAAAAATTTTGTAGCTGATTAAATAAGAACTGATTTTAGATTTTACCATTAAAATCTTCTTATGATTCTACAAAGTTTCTAAAAAATTTTAACCCAACCAATTCTAAATAAACTGCGTTTGATGTCTTTTACCAACATTTCTTTTACGAGCTTAAGCTGCAACTTGTAAATTAACTAACACAACACTCTGCTTAAGTTTTAGAATATTTGTTTGCTATTTTCCATAATAAATGGCTTTTAAAATATTTTGTAACGGCAACCTACAGTTGTGCATATTTCATTTGGTTTTTTTTTTACATTTGGTGCCTACTCTAATACATCATAAAAATAATGCAATCTTTTCAGTTGCTCTGGCTCCGTTTCAAAATTACATATTAACAAGCAATGAAAGACAATTATCGCCCAACACAAAAACTGGTTTTTATAAAAAAATAATAATTTAATAAATACTTAGATTAAAAAGTTTTGCAACTTTTTAGAGACCATTTCAAAAAAGAAAACAAAGCTTCAACACAAGAATTTCATTAAGTGTTAATTAAAAAAAAAAAATTAAAAAGTAGTTGTCAATTACTTAATATAATATAAGTAGCAGTCTTTATAGAATTTATAAGTAGCAAAGAGCAGACATAAAGAGAAGACGATATTTTTAAATATCTTCTTAAAAATTCTCAGCAGGCGTTATCGATTTTTAAATACTGAATTATTTAAAATCACGGTAAGATAATTATTAAAAATTGTATCATTTCTGAGGCCGGAAGTAGTGAGAAAACTCTGTTTTATCTATGAATTCAGAAGAAAAGGCAAAAGATGGGTTTGATGCTCTAAAGACACGTCTAGTAATTCTGATTACCTAACCTCCGCATTACCAGCCACCCGACATACTGTCACTTTGTTATGGGCGCCAAATTCAATAAGACACTCAACACATTCAATCCCAATTATGACTTGACTAATGACTAGCATGCCTCCTTACTGTTTGAGAGCCTCTCTCACCCTTTACCAAGCATTATTGAGGACGACCTACATCCCTGCCTAAAATATTGTCGGGTATTTGTCCATAGAAATGGTAAATTTTTTATTAAAACCCTTAATGAATTTTACCAGTAAATTCGTACCGCATGATTCAGTTTAATTACTTTATTTTTGAAAATAATGTCCTTAAGAGCTCTTTGTAGCTCAAGGGTTGGCTATTTCTCAGAAATTATCTTTCATATGCCGTATTAAATAAATACGCAAGAGGGGTACTACATAATGGCACCCATAGCTTATTTAGGCCAGGTCCTAGCGCCAGTAAAAATGGAAAAATATGATCTTACTGAACAGTTCTTAAATCTTTATAAAGTTGCATAAGGAAAAAAATATATTGAGTTCTTTTTTAGAATATCGTGCTTGTAGTTAAGGTTTATATAAAAAAAAAATTGCAAAAAAGATATTTTATATTTAGTCGAGTAATTAAAAATTTAAAAGCTTGCACATATGTTAAACAAATGTTTGCAGCCAGCAAAATATAAAGCATTTAAGAATATCAATTAAATAAAGAACACTTAACGGTAATTGGTATCCATAAACGAGTGTAAATATGTTGTCTTAAGTTTTTAATTTGTTTTATGTTAAAGATTTTATGCTGCCTAATTTTATGTGAACAATGCTTCTTAACATTTTACTAATGTCTTAATTATTAAAAACTTGAACAAATTATGTATGACTTTGCAAAACAAAAGGCACAAAAAATACACTTCCTCTATCTTTTAAGAACAAACTGCAAAAAAAATGTCTGCTCATCTACATACTCATATAACTCACACAATGAAGTACAAGAGAAAAGATTATTTTCCAAAGATTGTGTGGATTTTATGTAGCTGCTGTTATTGTTGCTGCAGCAACAACATCAAAGCGATGCACATTATAAAATTTATGCAACATTTTAAATGGTTGGATGACTTTATTAAAATAACAATTTTTGTTAATTGAAAATTAGCATAAAATTTTATGTAAAATTAAGAAAATAACAACAAAAACAATATAGATGTTTTTTTTTTTTATTTAACTTAAAGCTTTGGCTGAGTTTTTTGCCAGCAATGAGAGGAGGAAGTGAATATTAATAAAATTTGTAAAAAAGGTGATGATAAAGTAATAAAAATAAACATTATTTTTTAAGGTAATTAAAACTAGTCGTACCTATATGTATGTATGTAGAAAGAATAAAGTTTTATTTGAAATATGATTAAAAGGTATGATAAACTAAGGGCCATTATTACAACTTACCAACAGCTAAAGTACGGATGTTATCGGACAGATAACTAGTTTTTCATTATTATAACTACTCTTCAATCTGAAAGTAAATGATAAACTAAAGGGAAGTTCTTTTTACCTATAACTTTTAACGTACGATTTGTTAAATTAAGGTTGTCTGTACTAGATAAAGTTGCCACTTTTTCTTTTTGAACTATTTAAACCCATTTTGTATGTAAAAGGTTTTAGTCTTTGGTAAACAGAAACCAATATTGCCATAATTTTTAAATTATAAATTTATTTTTAATGGAAAGTGTTATAATGAAATGAAACTTTATACCTCACGATAGCTAAAGACACCTTTTACTAACAGGACAAGTTATAATAACGGACCTAAAAGCAATAACTTTAAATTTAAAAATTTAAAGCAAAACATTTTTTTTATAAAAAAAGTTCGACTTTGTTTCATATTTATGTATAAAATAATATTTTTAAAATTAATTAAGCTGACATTCAGCACAAATATTTAAATAAAAACTACAAAAAATAATATATAATAATAAAAATTTCTTACTGTTTATTCGAATACTTATTTCTATTAAACGAAAACAGGCAAACATTAAGTTAAAAAAGTTTTAAAAATTACAACTTTTGATATTCTGGTGACAAACTCAGACATTTCATTACAAAAAGGGAAAAATATTGTATTCGTTTTAGTAAAAGTTTCATCATTAAATACTAACTTTTGGATAATTCGATGAACTAGCATCCATCCATACAATAGGTTGCAAGTTGGGCCTATGTTATGTTCAACTGAATAAATGGGTTTAATATTTCTGCACTTAATTTTTATATCGACATTCAGTAAATCATATATAACTTTTCTTAGCTTTTCCAATGTGTTTTAAAAGGGATGCAACATTTTTTCCTCACGTACTTATCTAAAGAACATTGATTAATTAAAATTTTTCATAACTAATTTATTGGCAAACTCAAACTATTAATTTTAACAAGCCTGACAATACAAAAAATAAGCTCGAAAAAAGATTATTTAAAAAAAAAAAATTATATAATAAAAATATGTAGTGGTAAGAACCTAAAACCAGTTTCCATTCTAAATCCTGATGGGGATGATGAAGCTGGTGCTTCTTGCTTTATTTGCTGTTGGGCTTAAAGTTGTTTGCAATAAGTATGTAATTGCTTTTCTGTTTCTCATTAAACTCATCGATCTTATAAATTGGAGCGTGATTTGTAAGGTCATCATTCAAAAGGCATCTTCCTTTTCTTTATAATATTCCAGCTTAGCTGCAGTTTTATTGTATGTGACACAACCAACCATTTTTAAAGATCATTTTATTCAAATAAAAAGAAGCAGTAAAAAGGCAAGAAACAATATGCAAAATCAATTGTATTTAAAATCAAGACGGTTTACAATAAATAAAAAAACTCCTTGCAAATACTACAAAGCATAAGATCTTGATATTTATTTTCAGTTTTTTTTATTTATTTTTGGTTTTATTTTAAAGATTGAGATTATTGAAGAAAAATAAAAACTAAAGCTATCAAATACAAAAAGATTATTTTTCGTAAAGTGCTTTGTAGAGGAATGATCGCTTTTTTTTGTTTGGTATTTAATGGAATGCCTGGTGTTTTTTTTTTCTCTGAGATTTTGTTTATGGTCTGGCTGACATATCAGCTAAAAGCAATCTTAAAAGTATCATACTTTTTATTATATTTTATAAGAACCCTACAGGAGTAAGAGAAGAAAACAGCCTTCAAAATCTGAAGCTTAAATTTTAGTTTTGTCTTTGATTTTTTTTTCTTATTTTTTTTAGTAGACGTTAAACAGAAGTTTATTTTTCAGCTTTGATTTTTGACAATTTAGACACTTTTTTTTAGTTTTTCTCGCCAGCAAATCGAATTTGACTTTATGGTAAATAGTGTTTTGTTTTCGCTAAAGAGTTTGCATTTTGACATGATCTTTGAAAGATCAAGATTTCAGTTTAAATTCTTAGAATTTAAACATTAATATGCAAAATATATATATTGAGACAATAGTTCATTGAACTGTGTGATGAGAAAATAAATAAATCAATAATGCCAGTTTATCCCCGATATAAATGTACAAATGCTTAGACTTGTATACTGTAACACCGCAATGAAAGGCAAACAAAATAGTGATGATAAAGATATCCTTCAAAAAATTTTTCGAAAATGTAGCAACAAAAAAAAAAAGACTGATGTTATCTAAACAGTATAAGCCATCCGTTTTTTTTTTACGATTTACTATAAAATAAACTTTGATAATATTTTGATTTTTTCTTTAAGAATTTTAAAGCTATTTAAAGATATAACTTATTTATAATTACACTGTGCGACAAAAACCAAGTTTTTTCCGGCGATAAAATGTTCAAAGAGTTGTTTACACAATTTTCACAACTTTGCCGAAGACATTAAAAAAATTCACCAAGTCCCCAATATGTTGAGGCCCATAAAATTATAACGCGAACTAAGTCTGTTTACTTTTTTCACTGTCGCACAGTGTTATTAAAGATATAATTTTTTCTCATATAAATCAAAAGCTGCAAAATAATAAAAAAGCTTCTAAAAAAAAAATTTAAACTTAAAATCTATATATGTACTGAATTTGTCAAATTTGTATTTGGTTTAACATTTTATATGCTGAATTGGCAGCACCGATCACGAATAAAACAAAAGACTTAAGCAACAAACCCTAAATATTGCACCCGAAGACGGTACTACTTTGGCCTTTTGTTAAACATTTTTATACCCTTCACACACACACATGTGTTAAGGGTATATATAGTTTTATTTATTACCCTTATTGTGGAAGTTAAAAAATGTTAAAACATCGGTCCAAATATTGCATTTATTTAATTTAAGCATTTATTAAACAAAATGAAAAAAAAAACTTTTTTGTATCGAGAAAAAATATACATTTATTTCTTTTAAATTACAAAAAATCCACAATAAACATCTTGGCACGACCTAAGTCAATCTTCCAACATAATATTTTATACCCTTAAGTGTGAAATAATAATCAAAATCACAAAAAAAACAACTACTCAAAGGTACTATAAAGTAATGTCTAAAATATGTATTAAAGCCATAGCAACAATATTAAGAAAATTATCTTAATGTTGTAGGTAAGAAAGTTCAAAATATCAAATCAAAAAACCCTTTTTGTTAAGAGAAAGAAAGAAACCATGTTATAAAGAATGGCAACTGATTTCTTCATAACTATAGAAATTGAACGTTTCTGTTCATCTTTCGAAAAGAGTCATGCCACCAAAATAGTGTTGATTGAACATTTAAATAAGAAATGTACAACATCAAAAGGGTAATAAAAACTCCATAATAATGGCAAATTACTAACAAACTAATAAATTTAATACTTTTGTATAAGTTAAAAAACAACCTAGACCTTTTCTTTTCTAGCAGCGGGCATTAAAAAGTGTAAGCGTAGAAAAGTTTTTTTTTTGCAGCAGTCAGCGTCTATTTGGCATTAAGTTTAGAGTAATAATATTAACTACATCAGTCAGTGTCATCATTACTTAGGGGCTATAAACAGGAAACAACAACAGCAAGACAATGTAGACACCAGAAAAACTGTTTCGTCTATAGCAAAAACGTAATATGTTGGAATTACAATAAAATATTACAAAATAACTTTAACACACCATTTTTACTAGCAAGAACAACGACAACAACAATAATAATAACGTCATTACTATCATTTGCCTCATCATCATTGGTTTCGTCGTCATTGTCGTTATTGTTGTATAAATTGTTTCTTTTTATTATTGTCTGCTTCTCTACTAACAACCAACTAACTGATCGGTCGATCAAAAAATAACAACAACAAAAAACCCCCAAACTAACTGCCATAATAAAAGCAACAACAATATTACAACGTATGCAAGCAGCCACTCATTTAGTTTAGTTGGTTGAAAAAGTTATAAAAAATCTGGCTAAAAAAGTCAGTTAACTTCTTTAAAGTTTTGACTATTTTTTTAACAAAGGCGTAGTAATAAAATAAAATAGGGTTTTTCTTCTTCTTTTTGCATAGATTTTTTTGAAAAAAGGAAACAAAAAAAGAAAGGATTTTTTAAAAAAACTTTTTAATTGAAAGCTCTTTTGGTAAAGGCCAATACATACAAAGTCCTGATTTACACGAGAAAACATTTGGAAGAAAAACATCTGGAATTCTCTTTTGTTTTTTTATTCACGTTCACACAGACGAACATTTTGTTGCAACATTTTTTTATTATTGTTGTTGTTAAAACTGCACAAAACAACAACAACAAAAAAGAAACAAAGCAAAGTAAATGTAATGCAGAGTACCGAACACAAAAACGGTACCCTCTTTCAGACCCGTAATATGCTGCCAAGCTCAATGTTTCCTTTTCAAATGTTCGCTCCACTAAACTCAGAGAAAACTGTTTTCTAGAAAAAAATTTTATAAAAAGTTATTTCTTTTTAAGACCCGTTTGATAAAAAACCATTTTTTACTTAAACTTCTTAACATATTATATTTTTGTCATATAAAGTAATTATAAAATTTTTTTATAAAAAAAGATTTTATTACATAAACAAAAATATAGACACATATGTACATACATGCATATTTAAAAAAGCTGTTTCTTAAAAGTTTTTTCAAATAAATTTTTTTTATTAAAAATATATTCGAAGTGAAATATATTTTTTAACTATGTTTTTTAGTTGGATGCAAAATTATCATTGCATATTCCTGATGGCAGCTTATTTATTTAAAGATAATTCTCTCCATTGCTTTTCAATGCCTCTTCCTCTTTTCATCAAATTAAATGTGTTTTTGTTTTGTATCATATCGTAACGTTACGCCTCTGCCAAGGTGCATGCAATAATTTTGTATTAAATTGTTGTATACTTTTTTGTTCTTTTGTTTTAGCTTTTGTTCTTGCCTCTTCTCATTTCTTTCTTCTTTTTTTTTGTGGCAACAATCTAACAAGAAGGTGATATAAGTGGTACGTAATGCTTAATGTTTTCTTGCTGCCGTATTGTTTTCCGAGCCAAATGTGTATAGCTTTAACTTGATGTTACCAACCAAAAACTATAATACCTACAATGTACTTGCATCTGAATGCCAAATAACCAACGAACCAACCAACCTGTGCTTATGGTGATATAGCGGCAGCGCTAATAAGCAATTGCCAAATTGGGTTCGCGTGAGTAATCTCGCGCTTGATTCGTGCGATCAATGTTGTAAAAACAAAAATATAATTTAAAACTAAGAATATTTTTTTACTAAATAACAAACGAAAAGAAACATTTAGGGCGGAGTTGTAGCAGCACCAAACAACCAGCTATTCATCCACCATCATCACCGATGGAGGTACTTAAAACGTCGTCATCATTGTCTTCAAGAAAGCACATTCACAAACAACAGTTCAAGACACATAAAAATGTTATATGAATTGGCTTACTTGGTTGACTGACTAACTGCCTGGCTGGCTGGCATTTTTGTTTGGAATGATAATCATGAGCTTGTACTCTCATACCAATGCAACAAGAGCAACAATTGATACTGTTTGCAACCACCACCACCACCAGCACCATCATTGCCATATATAACAACAGCAACAACATTTAATGATTCCTTGATGGAACATGCTATAACCGAATACCTTTGTTTTTATTATTGTTGCATTGTTTTTTCATAATGCAGTCACTCACTCATTCAGTTTGGAGTGTAACATCATTTTACCAGTTTAAAACTTCATCATAATTTTTTATTTTGGTTTTCAGTACATTTCATTTGTTGCTGCATTGCGACTTTTTCATTTTACCTAAGTAGACATCAACTGTTGCAACAACAATACAACAATATGAGCAGCAGCACCGACTCTACCAACAACATGGTAAAACAGCTACAGAAGAGTGGTAATTTCTAAGGTGTAATTTAATTTAATTTTTTTTTTTTTGTTTCGTATCAAAGTTAACTAAAGAACAATATTCACTTATTCTAACCTGAGTTCTTTCTTGGACTGTATGTATAACTGTCAATGTGTAGATATATATGTGTTTGTATGTGTGTGTGCATAATTCATTCTTTCCATATCACATCTAAACACTTCGGGTGTTATTTTTTGCAATATTGTTTATGTTATTGTTGTTATTTGTAGTCAAGCATTAAATTTTTTTCGTGTGCTATTGCGGATGAGATACAACCATACTAACAGCATTGCAAGAACTGAAGATTTAACCCTCTAAGAGAATATTTTGAAGAAAGAAAAACTTTTTAAACAACACTAAAGTTATATTCACAAAACCAACAGAAAGCACTAGAAACTAAAAATATAAAAAGTAAACTACAACTTCCATTTGTGCAACAAACGATGTTAGAAACTTTAAGCGTATATAGAACTTCTTTATTTAAAATCTGTCAGGAAAACTAAGACGCTTTATTAACACTGTACAGCCCAACAAATAAAATTACAGTTTCTACCAAAACTTGTACGAAATTTGAAAGCTATAGCAGTCAAACTCCATATACTATTAAAATAAAATCCCTTTTTTCTTTGCACGGAAAACTTCTTGAACTTTTTAACAGATGTAATTCTGTCAGAACATTTAACGTAAAAAAAATATTTGCTTGACTGCTGAGAACGATTTTCCTAATTTGCATGGCAGTGACATCAATTATGTTTTCACTGCTTAAATGCATATAAGATTCGTTTTATTAGTACATATTGAAAATCAGTGAGATTTACTTAAATCATTTAATTACATTTATTTTGACATTTTAAAATGTGTTTTTTTTTTTTTTTTTT
>NDXZ01005130.1:0-17708 GCA_003055125.1 Paykullia maculata | reverse complement strand
AAGATTCGGTATAGCCGAATATAACGCTCTTACTAGTTAATTTTATCAAAGGCTTATAAAACAAATTTTGTTAAAAAAACTAATAATAGATTTAAAAATGTATTATAAATATTTATAAGGGAAAAATTAAATTCTTAAAATTAAATTCTTAAAATTAAATTCTTATGACTGTTGTGCAACCTATTGGGGTAATAACGAATGAACAAAATATTCCGACTCAGTTTTACACTCCAAATTTTAAAAATCATTCACCCGTCTCATATAAACAAAAATCAATAAATTCTTAATAAATTCTTTCTAATTATAAAGTTTTTTAAAAATTTTGTTTGCTGGGTTATTTTCGACAATATGAAGTACACACAAATATATTTGTGCAAGTATGTCTGTATGTATGTAGTTGTGGCTAGAGGATGATAAGCATTTAGAGAAAGGAAATTCAATTGTGAAAACTAACTGCAATTTTTAACAGCAAAGTCAAAACAAGAAATTGAAAAAATCCCTTAAAAAATAAACAAGTCCATACATAAAAACTGAAAGCAAGATGTACAAAAAGTTAAGACTTTTGTAGCCAAGTTTTGTGGCGGCAAAATTAAAAAAAACATGTGAAAGAAAAAAAAAACAATTCCTAAGGAAAGTCATGAAGGTAAACACATGTGATATTAAAAAAAAATGTATAAAAACACAGAGGAAAAAAATCAAAACAAAAAAAATTATAATCAAATAAAAACTATTAAAGAAATATGTAATAACCTTACAAGACATTTGGCCTAAAGGGTATTTTTAATAAGTTTCTTGTGGGAAAAAGGACACAAGTAAATATTATACATAAAATGAGTTGTCCAAAACTGTTAAACTATTTTTAAAACGTTTATTTATTTAATATTTGTAATTTCGAAATGTTTATACGTATGTACATATGTTTATAATATTTAAGTACTTTTGATTGTTTTTCTTTTTTAAGTCAAAATCATTTCTACCGCAATCTACTTATTTTTGTTGGCCAATCAAACCAACTGAAACATTTCAGTTTCGTTACAATATGGAATTTTTAAGATTTCTTTTAACTTATCTCAACAAAATAAAAATTCTTTTTTTATAGAGATACAAGAAAAATAAACTTTGTAAATAAAATGGAGCCAAATAAAAACGGAAACGCCTGTTGGGGTGGTACAAACACATGTTATCACAGGTATGTCTGTGTGTATGTGTGTACATAAAGAAACCTATATAATGATAAGGTTATTAAACAAAGGATTTTAGGGCTTTTAAAAAAAAAGTAGAACAAATAATTTGAAAAGCCATAAAAGGTAGCAAATGATAGCAATTACTATTAAGTCAGATAATTTTTGTAGATGTATGTATGTATGCTACTGTTGTACATCATTAAATAAATTCTCAAGTAAAGCCATAGGCAACTAGCAAATACGTTTGTAGGTTTTATCTTAAATCGAGGTATAATTAAAGCTAAAACGTTTGAGAATGATTAGCAAAAAGTTTTTAAATAATAAAGAATTTCCAAAACGAAAAGATTTGTTTTCAGTTTGAAAAACAAAATAAAATTTTTTAAATTTTGCATTATCATTTTTGGCTGCTAAAATCTTTTCTTTAATAAGAGACTTATAATGTTAAAAAAAATCAAACATATGCATCCCGGTAATGACTTAACTAGATTTGAAAAAGCGGACCTTTTTAGAAAACCGGTTTTAGCAAAATATTAAAAAAAAACCGGTTGCGAATATAATCTACCGGACTTTTATAAAAAAACATATTTATTAATTCTGGCGGAAAAAAATAACAAGTGTTCATTTATATTAAAACAAATAAGAGCGCTATATTTGGGTGTGCCAAATCTTATATACCCTCCACTTTTGCATTTATGTATGTATGTATATATTTTATGGGGTCGCAAGTGAATATTGTAGAAATTGCAAACGGAATGACAAACTTATATATACCCTTATCACCTAAGGTGAAGGGTATAAAAATGAAATTGAAATTTAAATAATAATATTTGATCAAATAGTTTTACACACATCAAGTCAAATCACGTCAAGTCTGAGTTTTTAGGAGGGAATGGCAGAAAGTATGGAAAGGGGTACAGACTTCTCTTCCTCTCCTAAGAACTCAGACTTGACGTGATTTGACTTGATGTGTGTGAAACAGCACATACATATTTGTATGTACGAAAAATGAGCGTTTTATATTTTGAGCTTTCGATTTTATATTTATATATATATGGGTCATTTCACGTTTTGGCCAACCAGGTGTTTTTTCTCATCCATGTAACTTATTACCTATTGCTCTTAGCAAACTTTGTCCAAAGTTGTTTAGATAGCTATTTTTTCAATCTTTCCAAAAATATTTTTTTAAAAAATTAAAAATTTTTTATTAAATTTTTTTTTGCAAAATAAAATTAAAAAATCCTTGTCTTGAGGTACAAAATATTTTTTTTCATAGATATCCCACTCGCATTCCACTAAGCGACCACAAAGGTCTTAAAGGAAATGTTCTAAGCTTTCTTTTGAGCAAAAAAAAGGACCTTTTTGAAAAAAAAATTTAAAAAAAAATTAAATTTTGCAAAAAAATTTAATAAAATTGTTTTTATTTTTTTAACAAATTTTTTTTGGAAAGATTGAAAAAATAGCTATCTAAACTATTTTGGACAAATTTTGCTGAGAGCAATAGGTAATAAGTTACGTGGATGAGAAAAAACAGATTGATTTTTCAAGTTGGTCCACTTGACGTGAAATGACCCATATGTATATATTAGGGGTATTCGTTTAATCACTTAAATGCCTCTTATACTTCTTAAACTTGAAATATTGTATGAAATTTTAGAAGTTTAAATGGGATAAGAGGCGTTTAAGCAATTGCTAAAGAAGTTATAATGCTTTTACCCAAGCAACGCAGTCTGACTTTTACACGACTTGAATGGTCGGATTTGGTAGGAAATCTTTTCAATTTCAGTTATTTCGATTAGATTTAATCCACTTTCGATGTACTTCTGGTCGCTAGATTTTTAATAAAGTTAGTCAACTTGCAACGTCTTAGCGACGTCATTTGTGGTCACCAAACGACCGTCATCTTTTCGACTAAATATGTGCAACATACTTTAAGGGGTTGAAATTAGTAAATCGTATAATGTATAACGTATAACATATTTGGTCGTATATTTTCCAAAATAGCTTTGGCTCAAATGTGGTCGGATGATGATACAACCATATATTCGCCATATTTTATAAAAAAATATTTATACCATGTTAAAAAATGATATGGGAATTGGTATATTTTTCCCTAAATTTGAATAAGTAATACAAAAAAAATGTTTTTGGTGAAAATAAATGTCTTTGAAAGACAACTTTAAAATAATTAAAATCATTTTGTTTTAAAAATATTATATATTTGATTTTGAATTTAATTAGTAAAATCTTAAGCGTTGCCGTTTCAGCGATTAGAAGTTCAGCATTTTCCATAAATCTTAATTGCAAACAATTATTGAATAATCAAAATTAAAAGTAGATCTTATCCGACCAATTTTAAAGTAATATCAGTCGCTAAAGATATTTATTTTATTACTAATTTATATTTAGCCGATCAACATTATAATAAAATCAGTCACCTAAATGGAAAGAAAATACCATTTTATTCCTCTGGTCGTTGTTGGTACACTGTGGGTCATAAATGTGGCGGCCGGCAAAGTACAGGATTCCTATTCCCCAAAACGGTTTAAATTTGAGTCGTAACGTGGTCGGTGGTGGAGCAGACTTTAGACATCGTTACGACCAATCTGTGCTGCTTGGGTATTTAACCGTGCCGAGTCTTCGATATTTTTTTTTACCAATTTACTGATTGGGCCGTGAGAATGTTAGCCATAGACGAACAAACAAATTAAAAATTCATAAGGACCAAGGATATACATATATACTTTGTTAGTTCTTACGCGCAATAAAAGTCTTATGTATACCCCTTATCCCTGCTTATGGTGGTGCTGGGTATAAATTTATTATTTATTTTAAGAACATTTACAAGTTTTTCTAATGTTTGTGCTTAAAAAAGGTTAAAGAATATATTCTAAGCAAGCAAACATTTTGGGGTCATAAATATGTTGTGGGTTAATTTTTTTAAATTTAATAAACATTTATTTTAATTTAATGATCCTGATTTAAAATTTTATTATCTTTATTTAATTCATAGTTATCGCTTATTAATGCAGCATATAATTTTTCAATAACCCTTATGTTAATCAAAATATCTTTCTACGTAAAAAACTGATGGCTTGAAACTTGACCAATAAAAATTTATAACTTGCTATAAAGATAATATACAATAAAACACACATATACATATGTACACACATACGTATGTATATACAAAATTTCCTAATGTTCGCATATAAATTTCTATTATAATTTCAATATGAGTTTCTAAATACCCCAGGGTCCTATCAAATAATGGACTCTCTCTCTCTCTCTCTCTCTCTTGCATTTACATTTTTTTAAACCACTTAATACTGTTACTTCTTATTCTTTTTTATTTTTTATTTGATAATATAACTGTTTCTGTTTTTGCTTAATTTCTTTGAGCTGATGCCTTATGTCTATGAAAATAAATGGAAAATATCTTAACACATGCTTGGATATTGGCCAAAATGTCAATTCAATTGAGAGTAGAGAAGAGAAATATTAAGCAATAACAACATCATTTTGATATAAAAAAAAAGCTAAAGAAGATGCAGAAGAAGTTAAACTAATAGAAAGAAACCCATCAATGTCTAGTTTTGTTTAGATGTTGCATACGTAATCGTGTAAATACCTAAATAAAATGTGTTGTATATTTGAAGGGTTTTAATATTTCAACGTTATCTTGCTTCTATATTACATGGTACTTCTTTATGGTATAACATTAAGTGGGGTTGGTATTAAGGCAAAATAAAGAGGGGGCACAATTTAAAGGTGCACTCGCTTTGCCCACAAATTGTTAAATAGATATTAAAAAGAACAAAGAATTTATTGAAAATCTTATGAAAACCTATTTGGGGGATTCAGAAGCAACTTATGATATCATATTTGAGGGATTCACAATTATCTTATGATATCATAATGTCATATGTCCTAAAAATTAAAAATGGTTAAAGTTCTTTGTTGTTGCTTTTTTCGTTCGACAATAAACATAGCAGTCAGAGTCATATTATTTAAAATTTTTAGGACATATGACATTATGCTATCATAAGTTAGCTTGTGAATTCCACAATTGTCTCATGTCCTAAACATTTTAAATGGTTAAAGTTCTTTGTTATTGCTTTTTTTTTTGGCTTAGGATAGTTCATAGCACAATAAACATAGCAATCATAGTCCTATTATTTTAGGACACTTTTAGTATGAAAAGTAACTTAAACCATTTTACATTTTTAGGACATATGACATATGAGTGGCTTGTGAATCCCTCAATTGTTTATAGAAGCTCTGGTGGTTAACACGGTTGACTACAAACCATGTTATTGCATTAAAGTATAGCTTATGAATCCGTATCACAGCTGCTATCAGTTTTGCTGCATTAAAATATAGCTATACGGCGTCAGATGGGGTTACAACACTGCACACAATAAATATAGCACTCAGTTGCAGTATAAACAAAGAACAAAGTTTTCAACTTTTCTAAGATTAAACAACATGTTTTCTTTCCCCTTTTTAAAGATGGTAACAGTAAAAGCTTTAGGAAAAAGGTGCTTGAGCTTCGCTTCTCTCAATTAAAGGAAGTTTTTAAATAAATAGAAACTTATGAAAAGATTTCAAGATTTATTTAAACATTTTTTGAATTAAAATTTGTTTATATTAAAAATGTTTATGACTATAAAAATTATTTTCTATTAATGAGAAGTCATTCAATTACAATTACAGAACACTTCAAAACTTTCCTATAAAACTACCCATCTTTAGTGAATAATTTTTTATTTTATCGTCTAAACCTGTGCATTTATCTACAGTTTTTTTTTAAATAAAAAGAAAAGGGGTAATTGCAAGATAAAAGAAAATTGCGATTACAAGTGTTGTAAGTAGTTGCAAAATGAAGGTGCATACATCAATAGCAACAAATCAATTCATCTCTTAAGAGTTTATATAGCAAAAATGTAGTTTAAACAAAAAAGGGGAATGTTGCCGCAATAAAATTTATAAAAATCTAAATATGTATCGGGAAAAAGTTGAATTCAAATTTATATACATAAATTAAATTTAAGGAAATTTGACTTTAAATTTTTGTTTGTAAATAATTTGTTAGAAATTGTTTGAAAACTTGGCCAACTTCCTAATCATTCGCCTTCTATGTGTTACACAAGCGTGTTAGTTAACTTTGTTTTAAATGTAAAGGGTTATTTGGCTGTTGACTATGAGTTTTTTACTCTCTTTGTGTTGCTTATTTTCAAGTTGTTACACGTTATAGTTACACTAGTAGAAGTTCTTTCTTTATAAACATTCACATGTTTAAAAAACAAAGTAAGTACTTCATTAGAATGATGGGCTTGATGCCTGAGATGCATCACAATATACAAAGAATAAAGAGAAAAATTTACACTATAAATAGAGGTCATGACTTGACTTGCAGTCAGTCCAATTGCAAGAAAACTCTTAGCTTTAAATTTCTGTGTGTGGTTTTAATATTAAATAGCAAAACGTATAGGTCTTTGATTGATGTATGACAACAAATACTATTTTGTATTCAAGTGAAGGACTATGTTTAATATAAATATACATATTTATATTGGTATTGGTTAGTTAGTGTTAAATAGGAGTATTTAAGATGCTTAGCCTTAAGATATGCTTTAACATGTGCACCTTTAAGGTAGGCTACAGTTATTGCTGTATGTAGTTATTCAGAAACTTAAAAAAAATACTTTAGGGAACATTTATATTTTTAACATTAATAATTCTCTTTGAAATTTTTTTTCAAATAAGTTTTTCCCAAAAAATTTCAACCATTAAATTTTTAACACGAATGTTAATGTTTCTTTGTTCTTCTAAAACTAAATACGAACTAGTATGTACTTTTTGTTTGTACTACAAATAAAACTTTTTCGAAACAACTACAAGTGCGTACACATATGTATGTATGCATGTATGCATATACTAAACATGTTGCTAGTTTACATTTATTCACAAGCCATACAGTATGAACGTGTTCTGGTCTGCTTCGACAATTTTCAAATGTATTAACATTATACTTGAACATTTTGGAAAACTCTAAAGGTATAAAAACGTTGATGAAATTATTTAAACAAAATTTTGCAAAAATTTTTTAAGTATTACTTAATATAGAGCAATAATCGCTGTTTCACACTCATTAAGTCAAGTCACGTCAATTTTGAGTTCTTAGGAGAGAGAGTAGAAGTGAAGTCAGTACCCCTTTCCATTTTCTCTTTCTCGCTCTCCTAAAAACTAAGACTTGACTTGCAGGCTTGCCATGTTTGCCGATTTATAGGCATTATGCCGAATTTTTGCCTTAAAGTTATCTAAGTGACGATTTGCCGATTTTTGCTTCAAAAATGCCGGAAAGTCTTCTGTAAAAGAACGATATTTAAAAAAAATTATGAAATTTATATAGCGGATATTTTAAACACATAGAATTTTTTGAAATTTAATGAGATGTATTTGGGCTTATTGGCTAAAGAGTGAATATCATAATCAAAGCTTAACAAATGCGTAATTAACGAATTTGTAAATAACTGTATTTTTATTCATTTTTATATAGAACTTGCAGATCAAATATTAAAACGTGTTGATTTTCACATTTTCAAAAGGACAATCAACTTTAATAGAAATTCTAAAATAATTCCCCAACCTAAATTCTAAAAAAAAAGAATTTTTGGACTCTGAATTCAGAGATTAAAAGTTTGTACAGTGAAAAAAAAAATGTTTAGTCAAGTCAGCCTAATTAAACAAAATTTCTTTCTTTCCTGGGAAACAAATTTTTACAAGGAATTATTTTTCTAAAGATTATCCAAAATTTATTAATTCAAATTGTATCTATAAAATATATTTTATATATTTATTTTATGAACATATATGTTCATACAAAACAATAAAAAAAACTTTTTTAAACTTACTACAATTTATTTGCAAAACGTTTATTTTTATATTATTTTTTATGTTATAAACATTAGTTAATGAGTTATTGTTCTGTTTTGTTAATAAAAAAATATTTTATTGTATTCAAAATAGCTATTTTTAGTTTACCGATTATTTCAAATTAAAGTGCCAATAATGCCGAATACTTTTGGAAAAAAAGCCGATATTTTGTCAAAATCATCTGGCACCCCTGTTGACGTGATTCGACTTAATGAGTGTAAAACAACACTAAACAACATTTTGTTTATAAAAATTTATATGATATTCCATAAAAGAACAATATTTTTTTAATAAAAATAATAATTATTTCAAAATTATTGAACAAATAAAATTTTGAAAGAAAAATTTGTATTAGTAAAACTTAAGAAAATATCAGAATAAATTGAAATTTGTTGTAGAGAGAAAAAAAAAAATTATCTATGAAATGAGATTTTTTTTAAAGAAATTTTGTTAGAAATTTTACCAAAATTCCCCTCTTAATAAAGGATATATAAAAAGAGTTCATTCAAAGTTTTAAAAAATTGCGGATAAATCAAAAAACTTTTTTGATCGAGGAGCACTGAACAAAAATTTTCTTTAAATAAAATTTTAAGAAAAAGCAATTCTATTTAAATACAGACATTGTTTTAATATATTATTAAAAAAAGAAAATGTAATTTATCCTGTTCTTTTAAAATATGGAATTAAAATAATCTCCTGAAATTTTTTTTTAATTTAAGATTTTATAGAAAGTTCTTTTTAAGTAAAATATTATTAAACAATTGTCTTTTAAAAGGAAATTTAAAAAAATCTATTTAAAGAAAGAGTTTACCAAAACTCTTACGTAAAATTAAAAAAAAAATTTTTAATTTTCTTATAAAAAACCAATGAACACAAATTCTTTTTATTGAAAATCAAGTTTATGTTTTTCGATTAAAACAGTTACTCTGTTATTTTTATTGAATATTTTTTTTGTTTTTGAAAATTCTCTTAATAAAAAAACTATTACAGTTGTCTATAAAAATTAAAGTTTACAAAATATAAATACAGAAAATTACTTAATAAAAACTTATTTAATAAACAAGAATTTATCGAAAGTATTTTAAAAGGAAGAAACTAATCAATATTTTTCTAAAAAAATTAAATGTTCGGTTCAATCTTTGACATTTCTGTCATTCAGGTAATAAATATCCTCTAATATATATTGAGATTAGTTTTTGTGTCTGTGGCTATAAAAACTATGTGTGTATGTATGTGTTATTTGGAACAAAATTTTGTTTGGTTAACCACATAAGGAATAATGAGTTTTTCACAAACTATCTTAAACATTTATACACAAAAGCCTCGATTTGCGATATTAAAGTTGTGTCGCTTTGCTTTGCGTGTCTCTTTAATTAAGGTAGAATCGTTTTGCGTAGTAAAGATTTCTATTTGTGTTGACGTGACTTCGATTTGTTCTTAAACATTTTTTATTTTATTTTAAAACTAAGTTATAAAGCAAAAAATAAAACAAATATATAAAGAAACTTATTAAAATTGTTCTCATTAAGGATGCAAATCGAGTACTTAGTGTAAACATACGTATAAGTTTTCAGTGTTTAAATGAACAAGCATTTTGTATTCCTAGTAATTGTATTTGTCTTAAAGAGCAGAAGAGTTAGTAAAAAACAAAAGTAGTTATTAGATGAGTTAAGAGAAACCTGTTTCGTTTATAAGTTTTGAGAGAAAAGTTTATTTCAAAAACAAAAATGTAAAGTTTTCACAATTGGGATAATTTACTTCCAAAAAATAAAAATACAACAAAAAATATTTAATGACAAAACCATATGTGGTGCAAAGAAATTAAAAATGCTTATCATGAATGGCCATTTATTAAATTCGATATCAGTTAACAAAAATATTATGGGAAAATTAAAAAAAAAAAGAATTCAGTACTTATTTAAAAGAAACCAGCCGGCTTTCAACCAATTTTAAACAAACTACTGTTTCTTAAGTCCTTAGTATTGTTTAGCTACAAATTATTTAACGTTTTGTTTTGAACAACCCATTCAACCACAATCTGTATTCCTAAAGCAAAAGCATATATAAATTTATTCGTTAAAGGTAATGCCAAAGCTCTTGCTAATACCTGATCTAATATAATATAAATTTTAAGAGAGGTAGATGTAAGTAAAAACTTATTTCTAGAATAAAAATTGTTGTTAGTGCCAGTGGACAAAAATTGGTGACTATTTTTTTTTTAAATTATATTAAGGTTTCTTTCTTTACTCTTTTTTGCTTTACATTGAGGTATCTCACCAACAGTAATGGACTATAATGTTATATGTAAAAATATTGCTTATCAGCCATTTGAAAGCGATTTAAATTAGTAAATAAAGTTTCGATTCCGAAAATTAATGCTAATTTTTGGTGTTTGCTGAAAGCCGAAAGCGGCGACTAAAGAGTACAAATTTTTATTAGCGGCGGCCTTGCATACATATTCATATTTGTAATAGATAACTGAATACATATTGAAAATTGTCAATCTTTAAAAGTATCATTTAAATACAGTTACAAATTTGTTCAATAAATTTAGTAGAACGACCTTAAAGGTTTTTTTAAGTAAAAATTTCGTATGTAAACATTAAATAAAAAGGAAACCAAAACAGGAGTAATTTTTTTAAAATATATTTGCGTTTGTTTATCAATTTAAAAAAACAAAAAAATATATTAAAATTACGTCTTCTCTGAATTATTCTTTTTTTATTTCGAAATGGCGTCAAAAAATTTTTGTTTTTGTATTAAAAAAACAACCAGGCATATAAATTAGTAGTAAACCTCAATATGAACTTTAAATATCTTGTGGTATATTTGTTGGTGTGTGTTTTTATTTATTTTTTGGTGAGGCATGACACAGTTCTTTATGTGCTGGCACTTGTGTACGGTTGTTATAATTATAATTTCATTGTTAAATATATTGGTATTTGCATGCATACGTGAGCACATAAATAAGTTCATATACATAAACGTATACATACATATGTGTGTATGTATGTATGTATAAACAAGGACTGTAACACTTTGCATATTCTATATGTATAAATAAAGACAATTTTTATTGTTGACTTGTATGTTTCTATTTGTTTGTGGTCTATAAAAGTTTATCTGTTAAACGATTTTTCGAAATGGGTTACTTGCTGCTAGTAAGAAAATAGGGGCCTAAATATATTTTTGAGTGGACGTGGCAACTATTCAACAAAGTCAAAACTGTTTAGAGCATATCTTGGCAGCTGTAATATGGAAAGTCGTTAAATATTATTCTTTTTACGACATAACCACTAAAAAAATGGTCGTAAATAAGATAAGCAAAGTACAGGGGGCAAATTACGGCATTCGATATCGGTCGAAAAACATTTCTAATTAGAATTCCTATACGAAACGTAAAGAAACCTCGATCGATCGAACAAAATTTCAAGCGATATCGAATACCGTAATCTGCCCCAGGTATATTTAGCAAATATGTTACACGTTACTGTATTTTTTGTAAGCCCAGTAACGTATAATTGGCGAAATCTGAGCAATACGCCTAACAACTATTAGAAAAAGTAAGTAAATATTATTGTTTCAGTTACTTTGAAATGGTAGTAAACAAAGCAATGGGCGTGGCACCTTGCATAAAAAAGTATCAATTATTGTATACAAAATGCTTAAAGGATATATCGAAAACTCCAAAATGTTTTTTTATTGTTTAAATAAGTTGTCATGTAAAAATGGGAAGGATCAAAGCAATATATCAGGAAAATTTTTTCACGTCGTTAGTAAGGCCAATACTAGAATACGGATCAGTAATTTGGGATCCCCAATATGAGGTGCATAAAAATAAACTTGAATATGTTCAAAAACAATTTCTGATATTTTGTCTTCGTAATCCACGTTGGAACCCAAACATAAAAGCCGCTTAGCACTCATTGGACTTCCTACATTAAAAAGTCGAAGAACTGTTTTTAATATCGTATTTGTCCTTAATCTTATTAAAGGCAAAACAGATTCCATGTGTCTTCTAAGTAAAATATGCATCAACTTTCCTAACAGACAGTTAAGATCTTATGTACCTTTAAATTTTAAATTTCATAGATCGAACTACGTGAATTTTGATCCACTTCGAAGAATTTGTGCAGATTTTCATAAATCGTATGACCAGATTGATTTCTCTGATAATGTCGATGAATCTAGAAGAAGAAGAAGACTGATGGAGTATCTTAACACAGATCTGGCTACTTGAGACTGTTTGTAGTATTTTGTTTATATAATTGTATTGTTGTTATTTTGGATAGTGCATAGCTGTAATTGATATGTAGCTAATTTAAGTTTATGAATAAATAAAAAAATGGTGCGTGGCGCTTATCATTAAAAGAACAAAGAACTTTTTGACAGACATATATCTAAAGATGTTCCCTTTTAAAGTAAAAAGTATGATATAAATATATTTTTAAGTAGCTAAAATATATACAAAAAAGGTAGTTCTTTGCAAAAATCTAAGCAGCAGACGTAGCATCTCACATAATAAAAAAACATTTTATATCGTACAACTGAAAAACTGTAGAAAATAGTGAAGTGCCTCTGAAAAAAATATACATAGTCGAGCCAAAAATAATGCTTTAAATATAAAACAACTATATTTCTTAAGTTGGCTTTACACCATATGCACTTTACGTATGACTACGTGAAATTTCCCACTGTATAATTAATATGTGTTCCGTAGGACCAGTTCAATATTGCTTGTATAAATAGAACGTGTTCTTTTTTAATTTGAGTTTCAAAGTTAATAACTCATATGTATGTAAAATACATATCGTTTGAAACCAGTTTAAGTGAGGAGAAGCGAAGGACACCGGGCCTTTGCCAGTTGTATTATATGTATATGTAAATAAATATGTTAAAAAAGTAAAATTGTATTTTCTTTACGGGAGCAACAATCAGAAAAATTGCTTATATATAAATATTGTATAATTTTATTTCGTTATGGTTTTTAACAAATTTAACACTAAAAGAAATAACTTGTAACCAGTATGAGCACCATATTCGGCTATGTCTATGTCATAAATTATTAGAACTATAATGTTTATGGGTTAATGCGCTTATTTTGTGATTATTATTTCAAATTAAATACAGAAATTTATTAATATGTTTAAATCATAGAAAAAATTGAATCTAGAAAATATAAATAATAATCAAAGATAGTCAAGAGGTCAACCTATACGATAAATTGTCACGGGTGACATAGAAACCAATTATTTTGTGTCACGAATACCGATGTTTTGGTCCTAATGTATATATTCCTTTAAAATATTTGGAAAATCTTCAATTTTTATTCAATTTTCTTTACCTGTAAACATATTTCTAAGAAAAGAACTCTTAATTATCATTATTTTTACTTAAAATATCGTTACTTAGTTTTAATAAAATTTTCCAACAAAAATTATGTTTTGAACAATTTCATATTCATTATACGAGAAAAAATTATACATCAAGTTTTAATTTGAAATATTTGGTAAATTTTAAAAATCCTACCACTCTTTTTTCTAAGTGTAAATGACAAAATGACAGCAACTGTTTTATCTACGTATATAATATGATTATTATCGTCATCAAGCATCAACTTCAAGAGTTGTTTTCTTTTTTGCTCTCTCAATCTACTCAAAGCAAAAATAGCAACAACAATAGCAACTAAAGCAATAATAACAGCATGAAGACAACGGCAATAACATTAATGTCATCAACTATTCACCACAATCGACAACCAAAAGACAAAATACACACACACATACACACACTGTATCGCATGTAAACAAGTGTTTATATTATCCTTAAACCGTGTATAATCACTACGACCACCAGGACATATTTAAGTTTAAAAAGTCATATCAAGGCTTCATGTTCTTCGTCTTCGAATGTGTTTTGATCAAAGATACTACTGATACGTAAATATAAATAGACAGACGAATTATTTTGATGTTCATATAAAAACGTATAAAAATGTCACCAATGAAATAAAGAATATATATGACAAAGCTGTGCCTGCAAATAACTACGAGTTCGTCTGCATATGGAATAAAATGAAATTCATTTTCATGTTAAGGTAAATGATGTGGACAAATTTTATGAAGATAATAAAAAAAGGGAGAATTCAAGAAAGGATAATTTGAATACAGCAATACAATTTAGCACAAAAGTTAAGATGTTGGTCATACATGGTGTTGCCATACATAAAGATTTATTTGTTTTCTGTAGATGAAAAAAAAATTTAAAGATTTGTTGTTGCAAAATAAGATATTTTTAAATAAAAAAAAAATTCTTATATAATTTGGGAGCTGTTTAACCTAAAGTTATAGCAAATTAACCTAATTCTTATAACAGAATAATTTCCTTTTTTTAAATGCATATGGAAATAAATAATTTTCTTAATATCGTAGAGAAATTTAAAATTGCATAAATATTTATTTAAATTAAGTGCTTAATATTTTTATAAGTATGGAGAATTCGATCACAGAATAGTTGAACATTACTTTAAACGCTGCAATCCTTCTTATGATTGCTTCAGACAAATTATGGATGTAGACATCTTTTAAGCCAATACTAAAATCAATTATATGTTTGTTTTAAATACTTACATTCCTTTTTTAATCAGGAATACGTTGTTACTAAATTATTATTATCATATTTTCTAAGATTAACATATTTTCGATTGCCCGCAATTAAGTAATAATTATCATAAACATACATATATATTATTGGTTGTTGTAATCATAATAATGCCGTTGAAAAATCTACTTTTTTCCAAAATATTCTAATAAATGTTAATGTCTAACCATTGCCTCATATTGCCAAACGGCAACAAACGCTTATGTCCTCAAAATATATTTGAAACAAGCTAAGAGAAAAAGGTGGTTAGATAACTGGCCACAAAAACTGGAAAAGCGAAATTAATCCAATATATTTAAATATGTATGTATGTATGTATGTATGTATGTTCACAGGTACTTAAATATATTTCCTATAATTTAAATTTAATAATTATTTTATGATGTTTTCAAAATGTTTGCTTCTAAAAATAAGAAATTACAGAAATAATATATAGTAGCACTGGGCAAATAATTTAAGCGATGAGGACAAGAGTAAAATATCAGAATGGCAGATTTATTGTTATTTCGATATTCGAAAATTTGACATAAATTTAATATTTATATATTGTAATAAAAAATTTATATCGTTAAAATATTTATAGAGAACTAGCTTAAGCCCAGTCTGCTTCGCTAACCTAATTGTAATTTTTTTATTAGCCAATGGCTTCCAGTAAACATTAGAGGTTCTGTTTGCTGTCAAAAGTGTTTATTCAAGGCTTACAATATTCAAATATAAATTTTTTATAAAACCTCAACAGACATAATTTAATCTAAGAAATCGTCTTTTATTCGAGGAAGTGTTGATATATTTTTAAAAGTGCCAAACTGGTTACCCAAACTTTCTCCTTTTTTTTGTACTGGTTTTAATGTGAACCATACTGTACAATTTTTTTTTGTCTAAAAAAACCAATGTTTCAAATTTTATCCAAATTGCCCCACCAATTTGTTTATAAAAACATTTTTTCCGTTTCTAGTATCAATTTTTTTTCTCAAATTAATGTCTGCAAAAAAAAAAAAACAGAACACATTTACATAGTTTGTCAACGTTTATTGGGTTAGAAGTTAATCAGAGCACCAAAAGAAGTGCCGATATATCAATTTCACCTATTTTTACCCCTTAGCTCCATTAATTTACAAAACATTTTAATATTTTTGTTATCTTGTTAAGTTTAGCAGATATAAGATTACTATAAGCCCAATTAATACAAATAAGTTCTATTAACAAAGTTTGCACCATATATGGCTTCCTATCTGAACCTGGATAAATATTCAATAAAATCATATTTTTAGATTCATAAACTTAAAAAATTTAAAAAAGTATTTTTTTTGCTTCATTTTACGATAAACTTCCTAACCAGGAACAATAGGCCTAAGTTAAACAGTTTAACATTAAAAAATTTAAAAAAAGTACCCCCAATAAATAAAAAAGTACTTTAAGGCCCTTACTTTCTAGACTCAAAAGCTTAAAAAAATGTACAAAAGTACCCGAAATTTGAAAAAAATGGATTTTCGCCCCCTGTGTGTCTTTTTATCTTATTCAAGATTAATAGGCCCTAATTTCTTACTTCTAGACTCATAAGGTTGAACAATGTGTAAAAATACCCTAGAATTTGAAAAAGTACTTTTTTGCTCCCGAATTACCTAAAAGTTTCCTTTTTTCTATGATTTTATCAATGTTATTCAAATTGTACTACATCATACTATTTTTTATGTCTGAAGGAACCCGTGTTTTAAATTTTATCCAAACTGTCCCAGTAATTTACTTTTAAGCGCATTTTCCCGGTGTACCCCCCTTTTGGTACTTTTTTAGTGTCAAAGTTATTTTCTCAAATAGATTCTATAATAGTAGAAGCTAAAATAGTCCTTTATTTGAATTCTATAAAAGTTCACAAACCAAAAATGTATAACTATTTTTTGAAAGAATGACGAACCCAGTTGAAATAATATTTCTAAGTTTATTGGTTAAGAAGTTAAAAGGGGCCCTAAAAAAGTACCAAAATATTATTTTTAGCCGTTTTTACCTCCTAGGCCACAAAATTTTAAAAAAGTACCAGAAACCTGTCTGCTTTTTTTTTGTGTAGAATACAATGCTTTTTAAATTTTATTTCTATCTTGTTTGGTTTAGAAGATAAAAGGTTACCGATTGTTCTCTTTTTTACCCCTAAAAATATGAATTTCCAAAAATTACTTTTTAGTAAATCTTTACAACAGTAGAGGAACCTACAGTTCAAATTTCATGTCTCTTGCTTTATTCAATTGAGCCGTGCGATGATGAATCGGTCAGATAGAAAATTTTAGTAGTGGCTCTTTTATATTTTTTGATAAAGAATAGGCGTGGCATTCAAAATTTCCAAAAAAATTTTAGCCTTTTGTTCCTTTTATATCTATATTCTTCTATATAACTATATATAGATTATCGTTTAAGTTTTTCTCTATAGAAAATTGAATAAATTTGTTTATTATTTGTAATTTGTTTTTTCTAAAAAAATTTCTAAAAAAAAGTTCTCATTACATACAACTTTTTTATATAAAATTTTTTTTGTTCATTACTTTTAATATGTTGATACATTTGTTACTCATAAGAAATTGTTTTCACCAGATATTTTTTTAAATTGCAGGTAATTGTTGGAATTTTTACAACAATTTTTAAAGCTCCTTTAATGGGCTTAGCTTTTAATTTAGTAAAACGTTTATTTTGTTATTCGATTTTATTTTAAATTTATCTGAAATTGCCTATAGTTTAAAAAGTCCTATAGCATTTTTTCCTTACATTTTTTTAAGCTTAATACAGTAAACAGAAATATAATTATAATCAATATGAGGAAAGAAAGTAAAAAATAGTTTAAAGATTTTTTTTTCAATTTATCGCACGTGCAAAATCAACACAATAAATTTTGAAAATTATGCTAAAAATTCTTTATTTTCTATGCTTCTAATAACCACAAAT
>NDXZ01005125.1:0-11543 GCA_003055125.1 Paykullia maculata | reverse complement strand
AGATGTTAGATGTTGCTCAGTGGAAAAAGGCTATTAGGAAAATTGTCAGCTTGGGACTTAACAAATTCTCCGAATGCCTCTACAGAATGTGAATATTTTGCTTCTTGCGGTTTGTTTATAGCATCTAAAGCCATTTTTAGCAATTCCGGCCGTTTGTCTTTAGCATTTTCCTCATTTTTAAAGCGTTTTGGATCTGGAGGTTTCAAAAAAGAATCATCTGATACAAGAGTTTCCTCTTCACTAAGTAACTAATATGAAACGTAATTCTAACGGATAGACAATGTACAAATAATTCATTTTATATTAAATGTATTCATTCCGAACTTACCAAGAAACTTGATTCTGACTGCCGTGGACGTTAATACTTCTCTACAAATTGTAGTCGTTGAAACCAATATGGCTCTTCTTTTTCGTCCGTTCCCATTTCACTTTTGTAGTTTGATTTTTTAATTTTTGCAACTTCATTGGCGAATTGCCCTCGAAGTGTGCTTATTTGATTTTTGACATCGGCAGCAGTAATATTTGGTTTTTTTTCTTTTAACTTATCTGCAATTTTTTCAAGACAATCTCACCGCGCTGCCCTATTTTTGTACGATGGGCTTGTGGAATCGTAAAGCAAGGGTTCAGCTTTATAAAAATCAATTAGCATTAAAACTTCCTCCTTGGTCCACTCTATGAACTATATTTCAAAATTTAAAATATTTAATATTATGCTTATAAATAAATTGTTATGTACATACATATGTAAATGAACAAATGTGCAAATATTATTATTGCATTTTTTTACTCACTTTTTTCGTTGTCATTGCTATTAATATCTAAAAATGTTTTTAAAAATCTTTATTTGTGCAGCGAAAGTAGTTTTATTTTTCAAACAAGAAAAAAACAAATGCAATCGATGAAGAAACTAATATAAAATGAATGGAAATACAACAACAAACATTTGATCCGGGAACTCTAAGAAAATTACAGTTAAAACTCAGATGGCAAACTATTTGAAAATAGAATACGTTCTATTTTCAACTGAGCTCAGACTAAAATATCAAAAAACAAAATCAGATATATTATTACACTGTCTAAATGCATCGCAGTTGTTTTTCTCAGCTGAGAACTCAGGTAGTGTAAATATAGCTCATGATATAACTACACAGTCTAGTTGTACCATGATATAGCTGAACAAAATATGATTCAACTGATTTGAATATTGATGACGAATATTATAAAAAAGAAAAAACAGAAATGCCAAAAGAAAAAATTAAAAATATTTTTATTTATTTTGTAAGAAAAAAGTAAAAAACAACATTTAAAGAATTTATTGTCCTTTTTAAATTAATTTAATACAAAAAAAATTAGGAATGCACTATGGGCTGCTGTGTTTTGTCAAAGACTGCTGATTAGGTGGGTTAAAAACAACTTTAGCTATTTTTAAGTTTAAAGTAGATTTTTGCGATAAACGTATATTTTAACTCGTCTAAAATATAACAAAAGCATACTTTTTGCAAAAGTATACTTTTTACCTCTTAACGTACACTTTGTTAGTGACTATGATTAGGAGCCAATATATTTAAATATTAGACAACAATATTTTTTACAGTTGCTTCTACTTTTTTTAAATTTTTATCATGCTTTTTTAGAATTTTTTTGGATTTTATAATTTTTTTTTAACTAAATGCACACACACCCTGTGCTCCGAGTACATTATTAGTGTTTCCAACTTTCATCCAAAATTTCTGCGTAGTCACTCTATAAAAGCCGTCAGAAGCTGTTTTATTAATTGTTTAGCCATCAGATCTATGACTGATGTCTACTCGACATCACAACTTGTTCGCAGATACCGCGCATCCTTAAACTGGATTGCGATGCATTCAAATATTACCTTATATGGGTGTGAGGACACGAGACCAGCGCTGGGAACTGTGTCAAAAAACGGTACGAAACTTTGAGACGAGGCGATTGACCACTACCTGCCTGCAAACGTCGCATTAATGCGAGCTTCGGCGGAGTTGCTCAGATTAGGTGGACAAACGTACCTGTGTGCGTCACAACAAGGATGATATGGCCTGTAATCGACGCGAGACGCACCGCGTCTCTTCTGGGCTTGAATAGACAACAGCTAAGAGACATCGAAGCTGTGATCACCGGTCACTGTCGCTTTTGTCGTCATGTGAAGCGAATGGGACTACCCTTTAATGACTTCTGTAGTAGGAGACCGTACAGCACCTTCTATGCTCCTGCCCTGCAAACTGGTCGATGTTCGTAGACTCAATAGTCTGTCAAATTTGGCCGGAACGCATCCCGCCGTCCTGGCATCTTTTATAAGGCATTGCAGTTGATTTAACGACCACGACCTAGACGGAATGACGGCCGCCACTGCTGGCCCGATAACTTGAGCAATGACACTGTCTACCGAGTCTGACTAATACTCTCGATTTTTTTACTTCTTAACTTATCCTATATCTACATCTTCTTTTTTCTCTCTCCTTACAGGTACCACAAAGGGACCGTATCGTCTTTCTCTGTCCTCTGTAGCTGCCTGTTCCACTTAACCTATCGTTACCGTTGGCCGTCTAAAGTTGCAATTTTATACCTTTCGGTAGACCTGTGACTTTTTTTTAAAACTCATGTAATTTCGTCATTTTTTACGACTCTCTTTTTCCTTTTGGTAAGCCAACTATACAAATAATTCTGTTTGTTTTTTTAAGTTCCTTAAAAATGGGTTTATTTATATCGTATGCAGCAAGTAACTTCACAATTAAATATGGCTTAAAATTTTTTAATTATTTAAATAATAAATTTAACCAAAAATTGTTTTTATATTTTTAAATTAATTAAATTATTAATTAACTTTATTAGTAAGATTTAAATGTTTAAAAAAACTTAACAAATTATGTCAGTTAAAGAAAAACTATATTTATAGATATATATACATATGTATATGTAACCAGTTCAAACATTGTAATTAGTGAATGGTGACTTTGATGATATGTAATGAATCGTATAGTCTGGAATAATTAATGTTTTAGATAAACAAAATATATTATAAAAAAGAAACCCGAACATATTTATTCAAGTATTTTAAATCAAATGTTAAAGGTATTACATTTTAGGACTGATTAAGTGAAATAAATCTTTAAGTACCAATAAATGTTATTTTAAATTGAGTGAATGACTTGACTTTTACAGAAAACGTATTTAATATAAATAACAACAAAATACACACAGTTATTTAAAAGGGAATATTTTGAACACTAGAAGGCCTTTAAATTTTATTTCTTATACGTAGTTAACATCTTTATTCTACTTTTGTTTTAAATCTAAAATCATAGTTTTACATCTTTCTATTCTTCGTGAAAGCGGTTTCTGAATTAAAATTCTTTAAACAGTACCCGACCAGTAATAAATGAGTTTTTGTTTTAAAAATGTTAATGTTTAACATATTAATAGAATAAATGTTGTTTATGGACATTACTTTCCGAAAATTTCAAGATTAAACAAGTACGAGATAACTCGAGTATGACGAAAATGAGGAAACTTTTCCGCAAACTTTATTTATAAAAGCATGTTGTATATATATCCGTACAGATAAGAGGATCTACGGAATCAACTACTGCTTTATTGCTAGAATTACTTGGACAACATATGGAGGCAATCGAACATCATTTTACAGTACGCGATTGGAGTTCTGTTTTTACGGATCATTTAAACGAAGAGAAATAAAGAACGAAAAAGAGCTTCTTTATTATTACCCAACTTTAGTAGAGAGATTTCTACAGGGGGTTGCTTTCTGCATGTTTCCGTTTTCTGGTTTTGGTACAATCTAGGAGTTGATAGAAGAGCAACGTGAACTGAAACAAGAATGGTTTTTTCCAAGGATGATTATTTTCTCTTCGCCTATTTTTCTGTATTTGTGTTTTGGAAATTTTTTGTCTTTACAGTAAGTTTTGAATACTTTTTTTTTTATTTATACCATAAATTAGCTTTGGTCAATAATAGTACGATTTTGTAATCAATTCTCTAATCATATCCCTACATTGCGCCTATAAACTCATGTAAATTATACTTAAAAATGTGAACAATAAGAATGCCTTCATCATTCAAATGATATCGTTTGCTTGCTTGTTAACTGGTTAGTTAGTACAAAAAAATCTTTTAAGAAATAAAAACGATTTTCATAGATTTTTAATTTTTGAATAGGTTAAACTTTAAAATAAGATTTATGACGTGTCTAAAAGGAAAAGGGAAAGAGAATTGAGAGTTGCGACAATCGACAGGAAAAATTATCAATATATGTATACATATATACGTGTTTGATTAGAGGTAATAATTTGAACAAATCTATTAACAAATGTTAAGTATGGAAATAAGCTGTATGTATACATGTATATGTATGTATCTATACAAAAATACATACTTATTTATATTCAAGAGATTAGTGGAAATTAATGATCTCATTCAAAGTAACTTGCCATCGAAAAAAAAAGAAAAATAACAACAACAACTTCAACAGATGCATTTAGAGATTTTAAAATTTTAAATAACGTTGACACAAAGCGGCTGACCGACAGTCAATGTAACAAACAGACAGATACAAATGAATTTGAAAGCGTTGGATTTTAGATTTAACACTCAAACAACCTGCTGCAGCCACGTACCAATTGAGATGTGATGAAAGCGTGAAACGAATCAAAATGTAAAAATATATGGGACCAAAACGAAAACAAAAAAGAAAAAAAGTTTTCATCGAATGCCACAATGCAATACATACATACTAATGTATGTGTGTTTATGCATGTGTGTATTGGGTGTCAGATCTTCACAATTTTACCTACTCGAACATAAAATGGTAAGAATTTAAATTTGAATATTTTCATCAAATGACGTTCTTGTCTTATAGGACATACATTTATGTACATACATACGTAAATGCCAACATACAAACAATATGTCTCAATTGGATTTCAGTGGCTTCATTGATTCTTATCACCCCATTAAATGCATTTCGTTTTTATTGTTTGTTTTTGTTATTTTCGTTTTGAAATTGTTGTTGGTTTTATTTTTCTTAAGTTATACTTGTATATTGGGGATTTGTTCTGTTTTGATTTCTGCTTTAGTTTGGTTTAATTATAACGTCTAAATGTCTGCCTTTTTTCCAATCTGGTTGGTGTCAGCAGCAGCATCAGCTTTTGTATCAATTCGATTATCCACATAAATGGTTAACTGCGGCGCATTATTCAATTTCTATTAACTCCGTGCGTGTTCGCAGGCGAAATACCTGGCTGGCCGACCGGCCAATCGACCTTACAACCAAAAGTCGGTCGAATTTTTGAATTTGCAAATGCACAACGTTTCTATGCAGAGATGGTTGGGTTTTCTTCTTACTGGAAGTCCTAATTTAGTGAAGATTTCGTTTTCTAATTTATGGTGTTGGCTTAGAGCGGCCAAAAAAAAAGGGCGAACGAACGAACCAAAGATCATGTGTAATACCATAATATTAAACACAGTGGGTTATTAAAAATAATTCATATGTTAGATATTTTAATTTTTGGTTTACGAGAAAGACAAAGTCGACAAGTAAAATTTGTATTGTTTCTTTAGCCCTTTTGTATGCCCGTTCATTTAATATAAGAGAAGTAACGCTTTGCGTTGCAAACTAGTGTTTCTTTGTATTTATTTATCGATTTAAGCCTTTTTTGGAAACAAATTTTCCTATTTTGTTGACCTTAATTTGCATATGTACAAAAATTTATTGTAAAATTTCACAGGTCTACAATGATTTTGGTGCCGCTACAACTAAAACTGATTTTAAGTATAGTTGAGTTTTCGAGAAAATGCAGGGCTAAAAAAAAAACGATAACTTTAAACTTCGTTTCGGATAATCATATATATGATGCCCTTAGAATATATGATAACCATAATCAAAGAGCATCATATATATGATTATCCGTAACCAAGTTTATAGTTTGGACAATCATAAAATGATTATCGCATCCATATATATGATCATGGTATGGACGTAAATATGACTACAACAATGTTATTATTGTGGCAATCATATAATGATTGCCGTAATCATAGAATTATAAGATTGTCTGTGATCATATTACCGTTACCATACTCAACCATGTTTTTTCTTTGCGTGAAGAAGCTTATGAATGTAGCTTTTCGACAATGGAGGTCCTTAGGACATTCCTGTGTGGTACTCTGAAGTTATCTGCTATCATATGCTCATCCCAGCGGTGGTACGTAGTCTGAGAACGATAGAAGCCTTTTAGCAGACGGTAAATCAGGATATGTCATTTTCCTTTATTCAGACCTACATTTTTTTAAAGTTATTTAACTTTTATCTTAAAGTAATTGAAACACGTGTTTCTCACTATGTCTGTTATAGGGTTTCTAAACTTTTTGACTGTGTATTTTCCACAAATGTAACGAAACACATCTCTGTTATTGCGAAAACTTGTTCTCGATGAATAGAAATGACGACAGAATGATAAAGTAATTCATTAATAGAAATTTACATAAAACATTGCGAAACGGGCAAAAGAATTTACTTATAACAGCCAATATTGTAAAATGAAGGTTGATCAAAGTTAACACCCAATTAGAGTTTTTCATTTGGCTTAATTGATTTAAAACGTGCCGAACTGTGAAATGAAGACAACATTATCATTTTAAATAACATGTAAACATTTTGCAGCCAATTTAATTGGCAGTCGAAGCACTTTGTCGAAGAGATATTAGTTATTAGATAAGTTAGTGCTGATATAATTGTATATACGTTATGTTAAGAAAAAGATGATTCTTTGAAATTTCGAATTGGCGAAAGAAGAGAAATAAAATTTGAATAGTAAAAACAAAAAAAATGGTTTCCACTTGCTTAAAAATTGATAAAAGAATTTTTGGATTGGATTCTAAAAAAGTATTAATACATTTTATGTAAGAGGTGATGACGGAAGTGAAAGACTAACATTTAAAGTAATTTTGAAAGCAGCAATTAGTTAAGAAAACGCTGATTCGATTTAAAGAAATTTATTTTTTTAAAGATGAAATTACAATTTTTCGAAAGAAGTGGTGAAAAAACTAAGTATCCAGAGATTACATAATGCTGTTTTGACTATATATTTTAAAAGTGCGAGTACTTTTTTAACTTTTGGGGTACTTTTGTATATATTTTGAGTTTATAAGTCTAGAAATGTGAAGTAAGGACCTAAAAGTACTTTTTTATTTATTGAGGTACTATTTTAATTTGTTTTGAGTTTTTGAATTTAAAAATGTTAAACTTAGGCCTTTTAATCCTGGTTAAGAAGTTTATCGTATAATGAAGCAACTTTTAGGTTACTTTTTTAATTTTTTGAGCTTATAAATCTAAAAATATGATTTGAAGTACTAAGGGGTAAACGCTACGGTTCACCTTAAAACCCATTAATTGGGTGGTAGAAAAAGTAGAACGTTTGAGTAACCAGTTCGAATAAAAGAAGATTTTTTAGAGTAGCTGTTACTTTTGTTTACTTTTACTGAAAGTCATTGGTTAATAAAATCATTACGATTGGGGTAGCGAAGCAGTGTTATTATACCCTTCACCGCAGGTGACAAAGGTATATATAAGTTTGTCATTCCGTTTATAATCTCTAAAATATAAATTTGCAAACCCATAAAGTACAAATACATATATTCTGGATCCTTATAGATAGGAAAATCAAATTAGCCAAGTCCGTATGTCCGTGTGTTGATTGAGAACAACTTTTTATAGCTCCCACAGGTCAATCAATACTAAATGTGGTATTAAACTATTAGAAATTCGGCAAAGATCTTAGCAAAAACCATGATGTCAGATTTATAAGACTTTATTTACCTTTCGGACATGTAAATACAAACATACATACATACATACATTCACGTTGTGTAGGCTCTTACTTGTTTTTAATTTATTTAAATTTTATTTTAAAATAAATTAAGAGGCAGGGTAAGTGCAATTTTTGTTTCATTAATTCAAAAGTACTAGTATGTTATTTATTTATGTAAACAATCAAAAATAATGCATATTTATAGAGCGGTTACGATTGTTGTCAACTTTCTGCACATATTTTAAGTGTCTTATATTTGTGCACAGTATATTTATTTTAATAACTGCAATGTTAATGCCAAATACTAGGTCAACATTAAGATCTTCAATAAATGTTTTGCAGAGTCTGTGAGTGTCATAATAGACGCGGGTTCAATATGATTAAATAATAATGATTTCCTGAAAGTAATGTTTTTGTCTACTTTTTATATGTTTTATAAAACTTACTCACCCCATCCTCAAAAGCTTTAGCTGGATCTGCGTCTGATTCGTATACATTCATTATATTGATCTGTCTTGTCTGTCAGCAGTATGTAGGTACATTTCATTGTTCAACCGATTGAACGGTCGTTCAATATTTTTGCTTAAAATTGGTGACAACGATACTATGATGATGATGACGATGAAAATAATGATGATGACAAAAACAACAATGCGTCGAGGTTGACGATGTGTTTGTTGTGTTTAGTGCCTATTGGATTAATGTGTGTGCACCATTAAGAGCGTGAATCTATCGACCACTTATCTGCTATCGCCTGATAATGCTCATCGAACAAAGTGAATTAAATTGTTCTAAAAACACGTTAATATCATATTTAAACACTTTTCTGTCTTTCTGGTTTTTATTCCTTTTTTCATTTTATTTTTTCCTCTTGAATATTTTAGAATCCAGTGTTTTGTCGTCAACAAAGCTAATTCAACCAACCTCGTTTGCCTTTATAAAAGACTTGAAAGCGCGATAACCTAAAACCCCTTTAGTTATTAATGTTGACGACAACACCGATGATGTCTTGTTCTTTTAATTTGATATTTTATTTATTTTATTTTTTATTCGTTCTTTTAATCTTTTCTTCTTATGTATATGTTGTGTGTAAGTCATTTTAATTTAAAACATATTATTTAAATTAGGCAGAAATTAACAAAATAAAAAGAGAACGAATAATGGTGTGAAAACATTTTTAAATTCGTTCCTTTTGTCTTGATTTTATAAAGTTATCGTTTAAAAATATGTCTTTAATGCGTCGCATTGACTCTTTTAATCACATGCAAAAATATTATACTTCTTTAAGACGATTAGAGTTAAAATGTGAAAATTTTTATTGTCAAAGGACAAAGGACAAGAAAGAAAACACAACGCGATAAACAAAATACTTATATATGAGTTAACATTTTAATTTACATCATTAATTTAATAGGTAAAATTAAAATTATTCGCCATTGTGAAGCTTCTATCAACGATAAAATAATACGAAATCAATTTTTGTTATTGAGCCCTTAGAGCCAAATTATCGTTAACGTCAAAATATAAATTTCATAGCAAAAGATTTTCATATAACTTTACTGTTTACTTTTCCAAAAGATTTAAATAAAATTAATTTTGGTGTTTTACTTTAAGGCTTAACATTTTTTCACTGAACAAATTTATTCTTCTGTTAAATATTTATTTGCAACGACTTGACAGTATGTAACTCCTTAAAAAGAACATTCAAATAGATTTTAACAAATTTGAGCTTTTACATAGTTCAAGTTTTAAGCCAGAAATCTATTTGTCAAAACTTTTAATGTGTTAGAAAATTCTTGTCTTATGTATAAATCGAATAACCATTTTTATTGTAATGATTGTTAATAAAAGTTTTGATTTGAGAACCAAAAGAAAAATACGTTTAAGCATTAAGAAGTGAGATAATTTTTAATTTTTAAAAGAGGCTCGAGGCTTAAACCAGCGTTAAATCAGTGCGACTTCAAGCTTCTAGCAAACGCAACAATAGCCCAACTTTACTTAAAAATTTAATTGATTAAATCATAAGTATAATATTTTTGTTTTAAAATTAAATGGTAATTTTGATATATAATTTTTTTAATGATATATATATGTATGTAAGCTTAATAAGTTAATTTTTATGCCATTCAATACAGTTGGCAAGCGTTTATATGAGGAGGTCTACAACAAAACGTAGTATTTCGACTTGTTTCGACGGTTTTTAGATAAATGAATAAATTTAATTAAAGCCAAAAGAATATGTTTATTAATTTTTTTAAACAGTTATTATAGTTAAATAGTTTTCTAGGAACAACACAAATCATTATTGAATTTATTTATCTTTCTGTTTAAATCCAATTTCTGCATTAAATTAAAGCTTTACAAAAATTAAAATTGTATTACCCTCTTACTCCAGTGTCCTCCTTTAAAGAATCACATATAGTTATGTCATTTGTTTCACTGGCACTATTTCCTTGTTCCACTGCTTGACTACTGCTGGCGAAAATGTTCAATTTTTTAGAGTTACTGTTACCATAAAGTTAATGTTTGCCACTCACTTTTCACTTATGTATATCTTAAAGTTATTCATGGTATTTGGTAAGTTTATAAGTTTGTCATTTCTACATTATTTATTTGCGACCCTAAAAAGTATACATATATAATCTGGACCCATATAAGTAGATAGATGGGAAAGTCGATTTAGCCATATCCGTCTGACCGTGTTTCCGTGTGTTGGTTGAAATCAACTTTTTGTAGCTCACTTACCACAGGTCTACACGTAGCAATTTTTATTACCGCAAATGTAAAAATTGATTGCTTCCATAAAACTTGAGCAATGGTTGCTCTACTGATTGCTTGAGCAATTACTGCTAGCACTAAGCTGTCATTAAGATGTATTTATATATTGTGCTATAATGGTTACCATATGTATTACGCTGAAAAAATTCAGTAACGACTTTTGATAGATTTCTATTTTCTTAGAAAAGGTGAGATTATATAAGTTTTGCCATTCCATTTGTTACACATATTTAAATTTTAATTTAGTATATTCTTCATTATAAAGATTCGATTACTCACTGAAAAATTCATTAAATACGTTGATTTTGAAAATGATTATATTATTTTCTGTGTTTCATTTAAACTGTAGACCTCATAAAAGCTATATTTCAAAAAAGCGGTTTCATGGCATTTAAACTAGTCGGCGAACCTTCCTTACTAAGCATGGTTGGTTGGTCTACGTGGTAGCTTGCTACGCGCAAACTGTCAAGTGGAGACAAATGACGCAGATGTACTGTGCCCTAAGGCAAAGGTCCATGGGTAGATAGGATTACTAGATCCACCTTGTTGCCGTCAGGCATCTTAGTAGGTCATTTAACCTGGTCTCAGGCACCTTACTGTGGTCTTCTAGCATATAGTTTCCCAGGAATCTGTGCCTCTTTACAGAAAGGATGGGACATTTGCAGAGAAGATGGAACACTGTTTCCTTCGTACGCTATCTTTACAACTGCGACAATAATTATTACATGGGAGTCCGAGCCGTTGTGCATGTTCTCTCAGCGTCCAGTGGAGCATCTGATATCAAAGGAGGGCCACATAAGCTTTTAATAAAGCAGAATCTCTCACTATTATATGCACACATACTTACTGCAGACAGATATTATCATATGACTCTATGTATTTTTATACCCTTCACACATGTGGTAAGGGTATATATAGGTT
>NDXZ01005121.1:3432-14659 GCA_003055125.1 Paykullia maculata | reverse complement strand
TTTGCTTATATCTCAGCCGGTTATTAATGAATCTTGCCAAAAGTTTGATACCACATACAACCCTGGTTGACCTATGGGAGCAACGTAAACTTGATTTCAACATATACACGGACAGACGGACATGGCTAAATCGACTTTCCTACCTTTAAGGATCCAGAATATATATACTTTATAGGGTCACAAAAGAATATTGAAGAAATTACAAACAGAATGACAAACCTATATATACCCTCACCACATGTGTGTGTGTGAAGGGTATAAAAAAAGAATTCCTTTTTCTTCTAAAATAATTTATTTCTAATTTATTTTCTATATTCTTTTTAATGCCGTTAAAAAATATTGAGATTCCAGAGATTAAATATTCCAAATTTCGGAAACCTTAAAATTAAAAACTTTGTCTTGTTTAAAAAACCTAAAACAACACGAATTAAAAAAATCATGGAAAAAATTATTTTTCATATAATACCAAATACTTTCTTTTAATATTTTAAACTATTTATTAACTTGTGAAACTTACTTTACTTATATTTTAATATATTGTTCTGGCAATGCTTTTAATTCTCTTTCATACCACTAACAACAACCTATTGGTCACTTGATATTTGACTTTCTCACACTCACCTGTTAGGATAACAAACAAAAAGCAAGTACATAGCAGTAAAATTCTCAGTCATATGGAGAATTTTAAAGCGAAATTATCGGTTAAAGAACTGTAACACTTAACGGTGGTTAAACATGAAAAAAAAATGTATTGATAGGGAAAAAAAAGATATGAAATATAATTGAATATATAAAGGCGATGGTGGTTTATTAAATTAAATGTAACAAAAGCATATTTCTAAATAACGTATTAAAATACTTAAATACGTAATATATTAAATAGAAAATATAATTAACAGGCCTACCCTTTGTATTTACCCTGACATGTGTTTTAATGTGTGTTGGCCTGCTAACTAAGGCCATTTTTAAAATAAGGTTGAAGTTTAAGGAAACAATTAGCCAGAGGTTATTTAAGCAAAAAAAAAAAAACAGCAACAACAAAATTCTAAATACCATAGTTTTTGACTAATGAAAAACTTGGAAAAGTTATTATGCAGCAACGACATCAAAACAAAAAAGAGGAAAGTTATAGAATTTTTCACAACAATACGGCACCAACCGGCACAGCAAGTATGTGTAATTCTGCTGGACTAGCAAAACCAAATAGAGCGGCAACATCATCTAGTACAGTAGCTACCATACAATTGACACCTTTGTGGGAACATATTTTAAGAACACGAACATTGCCCAAAACTATGTGTCCCCGCATAATGTTTGCTGAATTTCTGGAACGTCTAAAAGATCCAGAGTGGCAAGTGCGTCAACATGCCCTAAGGGTTTTGGTAGATGTTTTAGTGGTAATGAAATCAAGGGCAGACTCTTATATGGAACCTTTAATAGGCCAATTGGTAGAGAATCTGGGACATCAGGCTCCGACTGTTCGAAAAGGGACTTTAGATTGTTTAAGGGTGTATTTGTCTGAAACTGCCATGCCACAAACTATAATGTTACAAATTCTGGACATTGGCCTAAATCAAAAAATTACTAACGAACCTTTTGGTGGAAGATTGACCTGTGGCGTCATGCTATCACTACCAGCGCTAGTTCAGTCAACACTACATACTTCCAAAAGTCATTTTATACTAAGAACTACCATTGATATGTTAGTGCAGAAAATGGGGCAGGTGACACATCAGGAAATTACCCTAAAAGTTTTACGTAAAATGCGTGAACTTTTAGGTGAATCAGATTTTATGAAATACATGTCCCATGGCGCATTTAGAGAGTTTGATTTATTGTGTAATGTCTATGGTTTGTCTGAACAAGCGGACGCCTTAGTACAGCCTCATAAAGCCAATTTTTTATCTTCCGAATCTAATGCAAATACCTGGCGCCTAATGGCAGCTAATAAGCCCTCTAAACTTGCCAATTGTTGGCGTTCTTCAGAGGAGGAAGATGTAAGACTCGAAGAGCAGTGTGATAATCCGGCTGTCATTACTTGTCCAGCCAAGGTTATAATGGAAACTGAAATTCAAATTAACGACGATACTTTGACAATGCGTATTTTAGAGGCAAAAGATGATGATGTTTGTATCGTAGAGCCAGAAGTATGCCATAAGCCTATAGCGGATACTTGTCACAGCAGTTTAGAAGATGAGGTAGTTTGCGGTCGTCTAGCAAGTGCTAAGAGTTTACACGAGTCGTCATTAGTAAAGCTGTTAAGTGATTCTGATGATACAGTAGGAGAAAAACCAAAACAAGAATATTACCCCACCATTGTTACACCATTAACACCCTCACGTACGCCTAAGAGGGTAACATTTGGTGGGGAAGTTGTTAAAATGCGCACGCCTGATAGTGATGCAAATTCTACAACCAATAATAATCATCAGCAGACAGAAAATCTTCAGCATCTTTTTTTTCAAAAAAATCAAAATGAAGCCACAACAGGACAGGATATTATGGACAATCAACAGACATTTATAATACAGTCACCACCCACTACTGAGAACACTAGTAAGACTACAATTTTAACACTCGATATACCAAATGATAATACCAAACCCTTAACACTTCACAAGTTGGGTTCAGTTTTGAAGTCCCCAGATCCAGCTTCAAAACCTAATTCTCCAGTTTCATCTTCCAAAGTAAATTCTCCAAAGTCTCCAGTTAAGTCTCCAAAGAATTCCCCAAAATCACCCTTTAAACGATTAAGTTTAAGTCCAGTGGACACTATTATCAGTCCAAAAGTGGCTCATAAGGAAATCGAAGTTCTGCACAACCTGCAACGAGATCCTTCTCCAAATCGTGCTTTAACGGCCAGGCGTGCTAGTTTAAAAGCGGAAGAAATAAACACTCTCACACCGAATGACACTCAACCTCCGTGGATGCAGAGTCAGGAAAAAAAGTCACATGCTCAACAGAATTATACTCCACTACCACCTCCTAGATCGTGGGAGGATTTGGGAATTGTAGACGAAGATACAATATTGGATTTGCGTTCTGGGGTAAGTAATGTGGAAGTTGTTGCACTTGAAAATATTTCCTTACAGATGCTCATAACATATGTATTTAGATTTTAAAAAAGTAGTTCAGGACTTATAAGCGAGTTAGAGTTTACACTCCAAACAATTTCAAGTTTATACTCCAAAAGCTTACTCTACTTTGTATAAAATAATTGTAAAAAGTGTTTAATAAAATCTAAAATAAAATCACCAAGAACGCAACTCAAGTTACACAGGAATTAAAATATTTTAAAAATTTGTTGCAGTTATAATTTTGCATGTATTACGGACTCTTACTCTTTATCTAAAAAAATCTATTTATGTAAATGTTTTAAAGTTTTGACCTTTTTGCAAACTTCGATGGACGTGAGGCACGCTTTAATCTTTACTGATTGACTTAATTTTTTGGGGTAACTTTTTACAATATCTACCAATTTAAAGAATGAGTTCTAAAAAAATAAATCCCATATAGTTTAGGATCAGCATAGTGCTCATTATTAAAAGCCCTAAGACTACTAAATCTTACTTAAAAAAAAGTTTTTAGATTTTAATAAATTCATATTATTTTTTAAAGTTTAGCAGTTTGCTAAAAAGTAACCAGCCATTTAAAGATTATGAGTTAAGATGAGAAAAAATATTTGCAATAAACAGAATTTAATATACTTTACTAAGCTACGACATATACAAGTTGTGTTATTAGGAAACTTTTCTTTACTGAATTGCGCAGGAATAGTTAACAAAAATAATTTTTTATTGTTTTGACATTTTTTGCAACCTTTTAAATAATTTTTATACCTGAGATGGTGGTCATTATCCACAAAGTGTCTTTCAATTTGAACTCTGATATTTAATAATTCAAACAAATGTCATCATCATATATTCACACAGTACTGTGAAATTTAAAAGCAGGACCTGGCTTAGAAAAATTCATTTTTAAAAAACAATAAATTTTTCTAAAAAAAAAAACTTATTCTTGGTAAGGAATCAGCAAAAATGTATGCTTCTCAAATATATATAGACAGTTTAAGGCTTAACTCGACCCATTTTAAGGATCAGGATCGATAATAAAAGTGAGTTTCTAATGAAATAACTGTCACGTTAATAACAAATTATATTGCAAGAATTTACCTGGATATACATATATCCCAACAAAAAGATGCCAGAATTTTATTAACTTACGAAGTCTTAAAAATTCAAAAGCTCTTTTAAGAAACATTACTCAAACGAACACATGGAGTATAATTTTATTAAAATAAATCTATTCCATATTTAGAAGTTTCGAAAGGTTTAAGGAATTTAAATTGCTTTCCTTTTTAGCATATATACTAACACAAAACCTTTAAGAAAACCCAACTTCTATTAAATGGCGCATTACTGCATGTTACAATGTTGATATTTATTTTAATTATATATATCAGAGTTCAAATTAGTGTAAAATATGAAAATACATGTGTTTTATACAAAGTCAAAATTATATATTATTAAAAGACCTTGGCTTGTTTTATTTAATGTTTTATTAATACATGTATTTATGTACTTGTGAAGAATTATTAATTCACAATATTCAACTTTTGTTTATGTAAAAAAACATGTTTGTTATATCTACACACTTTGTTATTGACACATTAACAGATATGGTGGCAAGTCGTAAGAAAGTGTTTGGTAGGAGTTGCGACATTTAATATACATTACAACACTTGTAAGACAGCAAAACTTTCGTTATTAGCCTGGTTACTTAGGACCGTGTTGTACAAAAGCGTACAAAGTTAAAGGACTTGCTAACAGCCGCTAGACAATTAAGGTGTTAAGGTCATTTACTAATGTGTTTGGAACTTCTTAAAAAAATATCAAATTAATAAGAAATAAGTTATAGTTAATTAAATATGAATTGCAAATGTTTAACTATTATATTGGCTAAATAAAAAGATATGTATGTATTAACTTTAAGCATTTCTATAAAAAGATTTTTTGTGAAGCAAAATAGGGTTTTTCAAATTACAGTGAACTCGCGATAATGTGAACTAATAAAAACCAAGGTAGTTCGATTGTAAAAATTTGTATCGCCATACTGTGTTCTTTTTTTTTGCTTTAAAAGTTCTAGAAAGTATTGAAACCTTTGGTATTTATAACATAACATATAATTAATTGTAAACTTAACGATTTTTTATTTTCAATTTACTTTTTATATTAAATATTTACTTTTAAGAGCGTTAATATAAAAAATAGGTGTTCACATTACTGGATAGTTCACAATATTGGAAGTTCACATTACCGCGAGTTCACTGTAAATTGATTTTTATTAAATTTAGAGATTCAATGTTTTAAATTACGGGGTTTTACTATAATTAAGGTAAACAAAACGTACCAGCTGTGCAGTAGCATCTTTTCAATAAAAAGGTAAAACATTAGAAAGATGAAAGTTTGATACTGTGAACACAAAAGTTAATATTAAAAAAACTAAGAAAAACCTAATCAATTGTAGATGAAAAATCGACTACTAAATAACAAACTGTTTAATTTAATTAACAGTTGGCAAAAATCTTAAAATATCGATTTAATTCACAATAACAATTTTAAGATTGTAGCCCTTAAAAAATTAACGGGCACAGCCGTATACTCATTTTTTGAGCAAAATCATCTTAAGTAGTGAAACTTATTTTCACCTCAATGATTTTCCTAATCGTCAAAATGATTTTATATAATATTGAAAGAAACAAAAGTTTTAACTATTGGCGTCATTAGGCCATCTTTAAAAATTATGGTCTTGTTAATCATTGAACTTATAGCCTGAATGATATGGACGTTGACGACATGTGCTTTTAATAAAACGGTTCGGTATATCGTACAAATTCACCGCACATGAGTTTTTTTTTTGTTCCGTATATTTTCTTAAATCACTTTTAGATTATTAAAAGCCAAAGGTGTGTGCCACCTAACAAATCTACATTTACGCGTGTGCTAAAGCAAGAGACTCATCCTGCGTTATCAGAACTCAGCTTCAAAGTTATAATAAAAAATTTTGAAAAGTGTTCGCGTATATGACAGTTTTGATTATAAATAATTTTATCCTATTATAACATTATCCTTATTATCCTTATTATAAAATTTGTTTCCTTATTATAATAAATTTTTTAATTTGTAAAAAGCTTAGACATAAAATCTATTTTGTATGGGGAATTTAAAAATGGTTTAAAAACAAGACCGGCTATGATTAAATCAAAAAAAAAACACTAAGAAATCGTATTTCTATTAAAACTTAAATCTTTTGGTAATTTTAAGACAACATACATATGTGTATTTGAAGTTTAGTAATATACCTTTAACTTCCTCTTTTTGTGATTAATTTTATTTGACTTTATTTATATTTTCAGATAATAAATAAAACTTTTTTAGAAAAATTTGTATTAAGTTCTTTACTTAAAAAGTATTTTTGAAAAATTTTGAATAATAATCGATGCTAGAATTTACAACAATGTATTTATTAAAAAAGAACCTTTACACCAAAGCCTTAATATAGTAAGCTCGTAAAGAAATCAAATTTGCAGTAAACTTCACTTCGAAAAGCTCAGTTAAAAAACCAGTAATGAGTTTAAGTATAAAATGTAGAGCTCATCTGTAGAGGGGGGTTATTTAAAAACTTGACGCTTCACAAATCCCTTTTTTAGAAATTTAAGTCAATGGGCTTATACAGAAGAAATACATAGAGTAAAAAATAAAAGCATTAAAAAAAGAAACCAGTTTTAAATCTACCGCCCCCTGTATTTTGAGTAAAATTAAAACTATCAAAATCTGAGTATAAGCAGATTTTTTTATTTTTAACAGTTTTTTTTTGAGGGTTTTGGTGATTTCCAAGAGTTATGTGGCAGTCGAAAACAAATGTTTACTAATAAACGTAAAATTTGGTCAAGAGATTTATGTATACATCTTACTTTTTTGCGACAAGTTTAATCATGATTGCAAGTACTTCAAATCAGACCTTCGCAAAACTCTTTTATTCAGTAATTTTATACATTTCTTATTGAAATAATTGCTCTCTCTTGTGTGCTAATCTCACATAGCATTAGCTTGAATAAAAAGGGGGATATTTAGCTACATATGTTTATAGTTTTTCTCAGTACTATTTAAAATACTTTATTATTAAAAGTTAATTTTTAATATTGATAAATAATATTTATTAAAATTTTAAGCATAAGACACAAATTTTTTACCTAAAAGAGTTGTGCCGGTTATATGTATATTTACGTTGTCTTTGTTTATTTTTACATTAAATAAAATCAACATGTTTCTTTTTATCTCTTAAATCATAAACTTAATAGTAACAGTGCATGTCGTGCCAATGTGTATGTTTGTGTTTTTTTAACTGTCTGAACAACAATAAAAATGTATACTACACGTAAGTTCATGTAGTATTTTATTCCAACATAAAAATTGTAGAAACAAAAACAAATATATTTTTATCAGATAAAACATAGGCCAACTCTCACATATGACGTACATACATATACTTTAATATTTATATTTTGTTAAATATAAACTTTCGCTTCGTACATATGTACATGTCGATTTTATTAAATATTACCGGTTATGAATAATAAAAACATCCTTATGACCTAGTTCTCATAATAAATAATATGAACATGTGTATGTTATTTCAATGGAGTCATATTTGAACTCATAAGAAGTACATGTACATTTAACCTATACATATATGTACAAATATGAATGAATACATTTTATGTTTTAAAGAATAATTGTGTTACGGATACTGTGTACTTTGTTTTGAGTGTATGGTATATTATTTGTTATGTGAATATGTGGTCTTTTCGTTTACTAACGAGGGCTTATCAATGAGTAACAATTAAATTTAAGTTTCTATTTTTTAATCATGTTAATTTAACATTCTTCTTAAGTGAATCTGTAATAAGACAAATAGCACTGTTTATACATTTCTAACCCACACATTGGTCTGCAAGAAGTATTTACGTTATTATCAAGCCTATTTGCTATCTATTAGAACTTAGGATATTTAAGTGCAAAAACAAAAAATGAGCTGACAAACTAATAAACTCTTATCACTAACTCTAAAGGAAAAAATTAACAGTCAGGCTGGTAAAATATCCTTAAAATTAAAAAAAAACTTGTTTATATATTTCTGTGGCTTACACTTACATATATTTTAGTTATTTATAGGTCAATTTTGCCAACGCATTGACATAAATTTTAATATTTTGTTGGTTGGTAGTTATGCAGAGCTCATCAAAATCGATTATATTTAACAACCATTTTTTTTTTTGAGTTTAATAACTTACGTTTTTACCCTCGCTTTTTTGTTAGTTTCCATAAAATATAAACTAAACAATTATTAGTGGTTTTTTTATAATTTTTTTTGTAAATACATCCGTACAAACAGCTCATATGCACTTTCATTGTACAGGTATATTTGTTTTCTTTTTCTGCGGTTTTGTTTTAAACTGTATATTTATTTAGATATGTACATATATATGTATATATTAAGTATAGTGCATATAAATAAATATTTCCATATTTTTATAGTTTTTAAAAATTAAGAACAGTGCGTGATTTAAAAATTGATTACCTTCGCCACTTTACTCTAATAAATAGTATTATTTTACCTATTTAAACTAAGCGAGCTTGTTATTTCGATTTAAGAAGGTATTTATGTTATTGACATACTTTTAAATAAATAAACTTAAGATTTCCAAATTTTAAAGCAAGTCAATAAATTAGAAATAATCTATATGATTATGTGATTACTGAGAGCTTTAATTTTAAACAAAGCGAACAAAATTAATAAACATAAGTGCGAGAAAAGAAACTATTTTTTTTAATTAAAGGATTTTTCCATAAGGGCGGGTAAATAAGCACGTCTAAACAATAAGTGATAATTAGTGCAAATGCCGAGTTACCGAATGTGACCTCATGGGTCAATCTGGGGTTGCTTTAAAAGGGTGTTGACTTATTATTTACCGAACTGGTCGCCTTGAATTTGGTAGCCAATTGTTAGACAATAAACTTTGAAGGACCACTGTATCTGTCATAAAATAGATGTTAATAATAAACAACTGATTTTAAACATAATTTATTTACTTATACTAAATTAAAAAATTTACCGCATAAAATTGTTTTAAGGAATTTGTTATATTCTAAAAGAAAAGACTCTTAAAAATTGGTCTGATAATACTTTTTATACCCTTCACACATGTGGTAAGGGTATATATAGGTTTGTCATTCCATTTGTAATTTCTTCAATATTTAGTTGCGACCCCATAAAGTATATATATTCTGAATCCTTATAGATGGGAAAGTCGATTTAGCCATGTCCGTCTGTCCATGTGTTGGTTGAAATTAAGTTCTCGTAGCTCCCATAGGTCACTTAGGGTTATGTTTAGTATCAAACTTTTGGAAATACTTTCGAAAAAATTGGTATTGAAAACTGGCAAGATCCATCAATAACCGGCATAGATATAAGCAATTAGAGACGAATTTATATATATATCAATTCGCCTTAAATCATGGTTATTGAATCAAATATTGGCAGCCTTGAGACTACATAGATAAATAGATTACAGATATACTTAAAAAAAATATATTCACCACATATTGAAGGGCATATAAGATTTGGCCCAGACAAATATAGCACTCTTACTTGTTTTATGGTAGACTTATTTTTTCATATTGACGATTGTAAATACAGCTGTTTCACAAAATAAATAACTTTAATTAAAATTCAGGTGTGAACATTTTTCAACCACATGTAGGCAATTCTTAAATCAATGACGGCTGACTTTTGGATGAAGGTACGTTATAATAAAAATGAATTACAAAAACAGCCTATTAAATTTAAGTGATTTTTTTATTAATAAATGTTTGTAAAATTAGCTCAACGAGGACAAATATCATATAAATTTTCATAACCGTTGCTGATTTTATTTACCGAATTCTCCTATATAAGCTTTATAAGATTTCTGAACAAATAGGAATCATATAAGTTTTCCCTAAATTTCTTTTTTTTATTTCGCGATGGTCATGTCAAGCTTAAAGTCAATAGGGAGTACCTGTGAAGGAGCTACGCTTCCTGTTTTTATTCTAGCCAAATGATTTTCACCAAGTTTTGAGTCCACAAGGAAAACCGTTTGAGCGATTTATTATTAAATATATATCAAAAATATATTCCATTGCATAGAAAGTACCACGCCCCCTACCACGATTTTATTCACTATTGGTCTAAATAAGGAAATTTTTATGAAAAGGTCCCCTATAAAATATAGGGTTTATAGTTTCCCTATATGTATTTATATATGTATAAGACGATTTTCATTAATTTAGATAAAGAAAAAATATAGTCTTGGTTTTAACTTACTACTGCTTGTTAACTTAGTTTTCTCGTTTGCATTACTTGTTTTTTTAGATATTTCTAACATTTTTATAACACAAACGGGTCTGTAAAATATCTTCAGACTTTAAAAATGTGATTTTAACCAATACACGGAAAGATGAACATTGGTTACTCGAATTTCGAATTGTCGCAGATGAAAATTGTAAAAAAGTAAAGCAATTGTAAACAGAATAAACTCTTGCCAACAATAGCTTAAATTAAAAAAAAATATTTTTGCCAATAAAATTGGTAGATTTATCGCAAATAGCTAAACAAAATGCTAGATTTGACAAGAACATAGTTAAATTACCACAATTGGTGTTAATCTAAGATTTACAAGTTACTAATCTAACAGTAGAATTTAAAAAAATTTAGTTTCTTTAAACATATTTGATATTTAACTATTAACATCATGTATTCTTTTCTTAAAGCTAAAAACAATTATTTTGTGTTAACAAAAGACTTATCTTTAAAGCTCATAATTCATAAAAAACCGTAAAACATAATTTAACATAATTTTTATTTATAGATTTTTCGTTCTAAGAACCTCTTTAAGTTTATTTTCGTCATAAATATTACTTTTAAAGCTTAAGTAATTTATTAAAGTTTCGAAAAAAAAATCCGAAAAATTTATGCAAACCAAACCATGCCGGTTAACACAAGTGCTACTGCAATTATAATTATATTTTCGGTCATTTACATTTTTGAATAATTAACCCATTTATTTGTCAAAGAAAAAGAAAAAAACAAATTGAGTGCGTATTTAAATACTTCTTCGTATTTTGTA
>NDXZ01005119.1:0-15638 GCA_003055125.1 Paykullia maculata | reverse complement strand
AACTCTCTCACCAATACAATCGCAGTTTTAGTTGTGAGCACCTCTGCTATAAAACATATTCCATCTACTGCCAAAAATCAAAATAAACATAAAAAGTTTGTATTTTACTTATATTAACAATCGCGGTGTTTAATTTAATTTTCTTGTTAGTGCAATTATATTAAATATTTCATTTCTATATTTCTTATTTTAACAATTATTTGTCCTTGTTTATTTTTCCACTTAGTTAAGTGCCAAATAGTTAAAGTTTTTCTAACCCTTTTTTGTTTCTTTTTAAAATCCTTAGCATAGAAATCAGTTACATGGAGAAATAAACAACAAAATTGCAGTAACAAAACAATGGAAATATAATGCAATAAATGTTGCTTTTGCAATATTTAGAGTAAAAAAGTAAAGTAACCGGAAAATTTATTTTAATTCATACATGTAGTTGGTTGCTTGCTAGTTTTAAAAAAACTTTTAGGGTCTACAATAAAAATTTAATAAACACTCAACGAACCTTTTGATACCCTTCTCAAATGCTTAAATTACAAAATAAAACTTTTTTTAATTCAATTCAGTTTAATGTTTCTAAATTAAAGAAGGGAAAACGAAGCTTATATTTTCTAATTTCTTAAATTTAAAAAGTAGTATATGATTAAAAAAAAACTTTATTATTATCGATAATAAAGCTTTTTCTTCATTTATTGCCATATGGGTGCAATTTTATGTTTACTTTTTAACTTGTATCAAAAATTGAAAATGTAATTTTTGGATGTTACAAAAATTAATGAAGATTCCCGTATTTAATTTTATTTACCACAAAATTCAAAAAAGTAACAATTACAAGCAAATCTAAGAAAATTAAAAAAATAAATTATGTCTTTAAAACTTCCAGCGATTTATACATAAATGATAAAAAAAAGTATATAATATCACTACTTCTAGATAAACTCTTTGTTTAGATTACCCAGCAAAAACTGGGTAATGACTTGCTCTTGCTCAATAACATACTTTCAATAAGTATCCCAAGCAATACAGATTGGTCGTTACAATGTCATTACGTACAGTCGTACTGACCATGCTACGACTCAAATTTAAACCATTTTGGGGAATAGGAATCCTGTACTTTGCCGACCGCCACTTTTACGACCAACAGTTAACCAATAACGACCAGAGGAATGAAATGGTATTTTCTTTCCATTTAGTGACTAATTTTATTATAATGTTGGTAGCTAAATATAAATAAATAATGAAGCGACTGGCATTACTTTAAAGTTGGTCGAATAAGTTCTTTTTATTTTCTTTTTGCAAATCTATACCAAAATGAATGTGATTTAGGAAGAACTATAAATCGTTAAAACGGCAACGGTTAAAATTTTACCGATAAAAGTTTATGTTCTACTTCGAAAAATACAACGCGCCATCGAAATCTTTATATTTTCAGGATTATTTTTACATTTTTTTCAGAGACATTTATTTGCATATTATTTATGCAAAATTAAGTAAAAATACACCATTCCCATTCATTCTAGCGTCTTAAATTGCAAATCAATAATTTTTATTTTAATATTAACTATTAAATTTTTTATCATAACAAAAATTTGTTTTTAAAAAATATGGCGCCTACGTGTATCATGTATTATCAACCGAACACATTTCAACTAAAAACGAATAATAGTCGCTTTTTTTTGGAAAATATAGGATCAAATATGTACATTATACGACCAGCCAATTATTAATGCCTAAAAGTATGCTGCACATCTTTCGTCAGACCACAAATGACGTCACTACGACGTTGCTAATTAACTAAAAGCAACGAGTCATTGTACGACATCACTACGTGGTCGGAAAATTTATTAAAAATCTAGCGACCAGAAATGTATCAGAAGTGAATTTAATCTGACCGAAATGACTGAAATTAGAAAGATTGTTTACCAAATCCGACCATTGAAGTCGTGAAATAGTCGGACTGTGTTGCTTGGGATAACATACCGTCTGCATTACTAAGAAGTAGTTTTCTAATAACAAGTTTATATTGTGAAACGTAATAACTTATGCATGAGATATCTAAAAAGAAATAAATGCTGCGTACACATTGGCTGAAAAAATTGTTAGGAGCCAATTTAATTTGTTGTTATGATTCTCATTTGGGTTAGCATACCCTAAATATAAGTAATTATATTTTTGACGGATGTAAGCCCATACAATCAATTTTAAATATTTTAATATTTTAAAAGTAATGACTTATTCAATTCTTAATTCAAACGTTTATTAATAACTAAAATTTTTTGTTATAGCAGTATTTATGTGAAACATAAGGTGTTTATTATTGAAAAAATTCACGTTCCGATTAGTGTAATTTAATTTTATCTTTAAAAAGAAAATCAAATAGAATACTTAAAACAGATTATAACTCTTGCCCATGGCTAAAAGAATTAAAAAATTGTTGCTGTTGCACTGAAAACTTAGGGATTATATACAATAAAAACAGAATTTCATATAAAATATGTTTTTTTAACAGCAATTTAATTTTATTTTTTAATTAAATATAAAATATGAATATATTTACTGTAATATAACATTAACAAAATATACTTTGAAGCAATGTGAATTGTTGTTTATATTTTAGATAAAATAAAACCCATGTATTTTTTTTTTATTAGTTTTGTTTAATAAAATTTTTGGCCCTACCAAAGGTATTTTGGCCCCTTTGAATCGTCAATTTGGCCCAAAACAAAAAAATTCAAAATGCATCACTGGTAAGTTTTTATTTAATGACATTAAAATAATGACTTTACAAAATCCCTTAAGAAAGGGTGGTAATGACTTATTTAAGTCCCTATTTGTTAGGGAGTGGGGTAAGTACTTGCATCCAATGACATCGCCGTGTTAAAGTAATGCCAATGGGTAAGTAGTGCAACCTCAGTATTTAATCTTTTTAACTCATTACAAAGCAATGCAAGTTTTTCCTGGGTAAGAAGTTTTGAAAAGGTTAGGTGATACAAAGTTCGCTTTTTTAGTTAATCTAATTTAATTTCTTTTTACTTTTACAAATTTAAAATTAAAAAAAATTGCATACCAAAAATATATTCGGCTGTGCCAAATCTTAAATACCCTTCACCAAGTGTATGTATTTATATGTCCTAAGGGTAGTTAAAGTGTAAAAAAAATTATTTTTTTATGATATAAATCTGTGTCCATGTAGATTTTTCGCCTATATGTTTGGGGATTTATGGATCACTTAGTCCAATTTATTTTTAAATTACTCGAAAGGCATGCCTAGCACACACATATACCAAAAAAGTCTGAAGTTTATCCAGAAGCTACAAAATTTAAATTTTGGTATAAAAAATAAGAGGCAGTCGTCTTTTTTTGCTTATACTCAGCCGGTTATGGATGGATTTTTCCAGTTTTCAATATCAATTTAGAAAATATTTCCAAGAGTTTAATACCTTCTAAATGACTGGTTGACCTATAGGAGCCACGAAAACTTGATTTTAACCAACCCACGGCCAGACGGAGAGACGGACATGGCTTAATCAAATTTCTATCTATTAGGATCCAGAATATACATACTTTATGGGATAGCAAATGAATATTGTAAAAATTAAAGACAGAATGACAAACCTACATATACCCTTACCACATGAGTGAAGGATATTAAAAGTTAAGGAACTGAATTAAAAAAAAATAAGAATAAATAATTCAAAAGTTTTGTAAAAAGTTCAATTAAAAAAAAATTGAAAACTATATATTATTTCAATTGCAGTTCCTACATTTTTACCTGAATCTTTTAATGTTAAGGTGTAGCGTGCTATTTGCCATTTAAGCTCTTACATAAACATATTTTTTTTTAAATTTATTTTAGCCTAGTAATTTTCTAACATTTACATTTGTAGTTAATTTTACACATTTTAAACCCTCTTTGTTTGTTTTCTCTCTGCCTTCTTTTGGCTACTTTATTATGGCCTACTAAAATTGCAGTTATGGCATATTTGGTTAGACTTGGTAAATATCCTTAAATATGCATAAATAGATTGGTGAGTGAGTTTATTATATGTTTTACTTTTCGAAAACTTACCTACATAAATATTTTTGCTTATACATGCATAAATGTGGGAATACATATATGGAAGTTCAGGCTTAGGAGTTTTTAGTTCAAACAGAGGTAAAATTGTGTCTTAGTCTGTAGAAATTACGTTGTCATCTAATAAAAGAAAGGTTTTGAAAGGATATTTTATAAAATTTAAAGATTTTAAATAAAACCAACCCTAATACTTTTAGAAATACATTTAAATAGCCAAGCATGTAAGTGTATAAAATTTAAACTCCATAAAACTACATGCATGTACAACAGCAATTTTACAACACTTTTCTAAAGGTGCACAACTGAGTTCTTGCAACGTTTATTACCTTCCTTGTTATTGTTGTTATCGTGGTTGGTTGCTTCATACTCTACCGCTAACGAAATCAACTGTCATAATTAATTTTTGTGCTTAAACTAAGACTTAAAATCTAACAATTTTCTAAAGTTAAAAGAAAACAACAAAACAAATAAAATAATAAAACAATAACTTAGATGTTGTGCATTCGAAATGTACAAGAGTGTAAAATTGCCGCAAACATTTTATTGTTTAATTTATAGCTGAAATTTAATAAACATGTACCGCGTATATAAATTTATTTTAGAGGTAAAGTTTTATAGCAAACTAAGGTTGTATTTTTTCTTATTTTCAATGACCTCCGCCAAGTTTTGCAATTGAAAATAGAAATTCAAAATTTGTTTGAATTGAATATTTCTCAATAAGTTTTCATAAGGAAAGATTTTCAATAAAGAATGAGGGTTTATTTTAATTTACTTAAGGAAAATTGTTAAACAATCACTAAAAAAGAATTCATATATCAGACATAATGCCTTAATAAATGTTAAAAATTTTTCGAAATTAATGGAAAATTGAAAAGCAAAATTCCTTGGCCTCAGTAAACTCGAATGTTTGTGTTGTATATATTTATGTAGAAAATGTACTTTCAAGGCACTTAACTTTTGTCTTTTGACCAAATTTCAAAAGTGTAAAAATAGTAAAAAACAAAAAATGCTTCGCTAAATCGAAAAAAAACCAAATCAGTTACCTGACTTTCTTTAATTTTTGGATTTAATCAATCAGTTGTTTTTAAGAAATTTAATAAAATATTTAAGACTACTGGGGAATGTAAATGAAGAAGAAGTAAGAATGTAATGTAATGTAGTAAATTGATATATCGCTGTCAATAACTGTTTTTTTATATCAATTATTATTTTGAAAGAGTGATGGGGTAAAGATTTTTTTACTTTAGTAAAGATGGTGAGAGATTCAAATTTAAAACTTATAACAAAATTGTGTCGTTTTTAAGTTTAACAAGGTTTAGACATATGCGTACTGCCGCAGCTGTATTTCAGCTTCAGAACTTTACTTCAAGTTGTTAAGGTTTTTTTACCCTTAGAGAAAACAACATAGTGGCCAGATGACGAGAGTCTTCTTGTCAGGAAACTCTCAGACTAGCTTGCACTGAAAACAGTTTTGCCAATATAAAGTTATACTTTTCTAAGAAAACACCCTTTACTTAAAACTTATAAGCAAAATGATTACTTTTTTTGTCCATGTAGAAAAAACCGTTGAAATGTACGTCAAAAAAAATTTAATTTGTTTAATTCATACAACCCTCGTAAAGATTTAAGAACTTGTTTATTTAAGTTTAAGTTTGTTACATGTTTTATGACAAATACTTCGATGTATAAATTTTGCACGTTTCAGACATAAAAACGTAACGGAGTCCGGAACATTTTGCAGCTCATATAAGGTAAACACATGCATCAACACACACTCTCATACACGCAAATACAATCAATGTGTAACATGGCAAGGAAGAAGTTACGAACCCTTTTAGAAGGCCTTGTTTGCAGGGCGCAAATGCAATCCATGCATATCTTCTTAAAACAATATTCTAGCAGAACTTAAAATGAAATACTGTTTGAAATTATTTATTTTAAACAAAACCTACTACAAATGAAGTAAAATAAAACAATAATCGATTGCCTAGTTTTGTAATTAATTGCAGTAATTAATGAAAAAAAATGTTCTCGATATAATTCGATGTCAGATTGCTTTAATTTGCTGATTATATTCGTTTCGTCATGAAAAAAATTAATTCCGTGTTTTAAACCTCTGACCATCTATATATGTATGTTAAACAAAGTTTAAAAACCTTATAACTCTTTAAAACGATTTACATATGTACGAAAGTAGTTAATGATAATAAGAGGCAAATTGTATCCTTTTTATACCCTTCACACATGTGGTAAGGGTATATATAGGTTTGTCATTCCGTTTGTTATTTCTTCAATATTCATTTGCAACCCTATAAAGTATATATATTCTGGATCCTTATAGATAGGTTAGTCGATTTAGCCATGTCCGTCTGTCCGTCGGTCCATCTGTCCGTGTGTTGGTTAAAATCAAGTTTTCGTTGCTCCCATAGGTTATGTTTGGTATCAAACTTTTGGAAATACTTTCGAGAAAATTGAAAACTGGCAAGATCCATTAATAACCGGCTGAGATATAAGCAAAAAAAAGACGTCTGCCTAATTATGTTTTAAGTTTTTTTTTTACACAACAAATTATTACAGGCGAATTCATATATATCAATTTGCCTTAAATTGTTGAATTAAATATTTACAGCCTTGAACCTAAATAGATAGATAGACTACAGATAGCTGAAAAAAATATATTCACCACATTGTGAAGGGTATATAAGATTTGGCCCAGACAAAAATAGTGCTCTTACTTGTTTTACTATAAAATGTGAATTTTTGTAAAAATAACATGTAAAATATGATGGAAAAGGCCTTAAAGCTTAAACCCTTCTGATGGTTGACTCAGGAGTATAAAGAAGGAGTATATGTGTATAGTACATACTTATGTGTGTGTGTAGTTGTATGACTTTATTTTCAATTGTTAATATTCTTCTTGTTGCACTGTCTTATTTACTTACCTCATGCGATTTTTATTCCTTATTTTTTTTTTTTTTTTTGCAATAACATTTAAAGCAGCAGCTACTAAAACTACTGATGATTTTTTATTCTGTTTTGTTCGAACTTAGTGCTGTGTTACTCAAGTTCGGTTATTGCGAGTATGTTCATGTATGTGTCCAGTTGTTTTGGCTTTTAAACAACAAGTATAAAATTTGAAATTTAAAATTGAGTACAACATTCTTTTTATGGTGTTTTACCACCATTTTTTACGACGTCCACATCAATTTTCTAGGTTATGTTACGACTAAAAGAATTTATAGTAAAAATAAGTATTTATTCGTTTAAGCTTTACTTGCTGGAAGGGGTAATAGATAGAGTTTGATGTGTCTGCTATAAAAGTTTGCTTTATATTATCTAAACTAATTACAATTAAGATTTGTTGCACATGATAGTAGTAATGACAGTTTTGTAAACACATGCACTCTCACTTACGCACACATATTCTTTAAGTAAAATCAATCGTTGAGGCGGACTGTTGGGTGCAAAATATTTTGTTATAAATTGCAAGGAATTAAAAAAAAATAATATTAATAAAAATTATGTTATATCCCATAATATGGATTTTGAAATTTCCACAGTGCATTACTGAATTTTATGTAATAAAATAAATACAAATTCTTTAAATTAAGTCTAGAAGATTAAAATATTTACATGGTTAGCAAAAAGTAAGTAAAAATGGTTTAAAGATATTAAATAGATTTTTGATAAATCTTAAATGAAAAACTAAATTGTTGATTGAAATCGGCTTAAGTTTGATAATAAGATTTCTTACTGTCAAGTTCTTAAGTTAGATCATTTAATTTTATCTACAACTCCTGCTAAATTTGTCTTATTTAAGACTGCACTACGAGACTTTGTTTGTTTAAAAAAATAAATTACATCTGAATACTTTAGCTATTTATCTGTTTAATTTTAGTGGCGCAAAAGTGGCAATCAGATACAGGCGCCCCCCTTAATTGCTTGTCACACAGAATATATGTACGAAGTTTTTCTTTTCCTTTGCCAATAAGAAGTCAAAATGTATACAATGACACTAGTTTATTAATTCAGTTAAATTTCATCGCTTAAAATCTTAGTATATGGTAACTGTTAAGATGATTCGGATACGGATAATGACCCCATAAAAAGTCAAGAAAACATACTGTTTTTTAATTGGTTTTTGCGATAAACTGTTTTGAAATCGCTTAATGATTTGAATTGAAGAATTGCTAATAAACCAAAAAAATTAACTGGTTTATTATGATAAACTAATATAATAATTTATCTGACAATTTTTCATATTTACATTACTTTAAAAACTTATTTTACTAATCTTTACATTTTTTTTCTTCTATTTTCAGGTAAAACTTCAAATATCCTTAACAAGATTTTAAAGGTAAAATGTTTTGCGAAAGTTTCATACTGATTTAGCTTTTGGACAATTTCTATTTTAATCATATTTTGTCAAACAATTTGTAAAATATTCACATAATTGCCTTGTAAAGTCAAAAATAAATTTCTAAGTCTATTACAAAACATATAAAAGGATAATTTGGCTTGTCGTTTATGAATAAAATAATAAATCTTATTAACTTGAGGTTGTACTGGTACAGGAAGTGGTCAGCAATGTGTAAATGAAAAAAGGATATAGAAGGGTAATTAGATACATGTATGTAGTAAAAAAAATATTCAAATATTTACAATTATCTTATTTAAAAAATTTAAAAGAAAATATCTCTTTTGATATATTTTTAATATAAAGGACTTTTATAAAAAGAAAAAATTTAGCTAATAACTTTTACTTTTATTATTTTTTTTGTTAAAATTTCTTTAGTCGAAGTTTTTTATAAATTTTTTTTAGAAAAACACAAAACTTTACGAGAATTTTTTGATAGATTTATAGAAAAACAAGTAAGAGCGCTATATTTGGCTGTGCCAAATCTTATATACCTTTCACTACGTGTGTTTATGTATGTATGTACTTACATGTCCGAAAGGTATTAGAAGTATTTAAAGTCTTAGAAAACTAGATTTTTTTATTATATTAATTTTAGTTCAAACGGAATGACAAACTTATATATACCCTTGTCACCTGTGTGAAGGGTATAAAAATACATACTATTTCCATAGAAAATTTTATATATTTTTTCCCCCTAATTTATAATCTACTCTAAGATTTGATAAATGTTTCCAATATAAAAAAAAAATTCAATGAGTTCTTTCTCTGTTTGCAATATTTGATAAATTTCATTTATTTATAATTTTTTTTTTTAATTAAATATTAAGTTTGAGTTTTTTACAAATTGGTCATTTGTTTGTTGGTCTATGATCTATTTAGATCTTTAATATGAAAAACCACATTTCTTTAGTTTTCATATTGTTTTAGTATTAAAAAGCAGGTGTAATTATATTATCTGCACTTTGGTCTATCTTTTTAAACTCTAGACTGCTATAACTTATTTACTTATTTCTATGATTCTGATGTAAATTGAATGTAAGAATTGCTGAAAAAAAGATAATAAATAAAACATTATATTTATCAAATAACTTACACACAGGCATAAACACATTTACACATACACAGTCATTCATTTATACACTTTTTAGTAAAGAAGTCTGAAGAATAGAAAGTAGTTTAAAATCTATCATCACTTTTTGAAATTTTGCTGAAATACACATAAATATTTTTCTTTGTACGTATGTATGCTTTATTGGTATGTCGTAGGATAAGTATAACTATGACCAATTTGTCTTGTGGTTTTCTAAAAAGTTTAACTTTTGTACAATAAACAAAATGCTACAACAACTGACATGATATCCAAAGTTTAAGTGTTGCTTCTCAATTCAGTTTAAAATATTTCTATTGCTTGATGTCAAATTTTTTTTTTTTAAATGTTTTTGATGCATTTGTTGCTGCCTTTCTGCAGTACATTCTTCTTGTTGCATTTGCATAATGTGTAACTATTTTGAAAGTGTGTGTGCTTATGTTTGTACTTATGAGTGTGTGTGGTATTGAAGTTTATACATCATCCTGTCAGCGACATCATAAGTTTCTTGTTAGAAGAAAACTAACATTTGCCTTTACAGACCGAAACATCGATTTGTAACACAAGCTCTCGTACAACTTTTTTATGTAACACTATGGAATTCTTAAAGCAATATGTTTTGATGTGTGCTTATTTTTGTGTTTACCTTCGTAGGTGTGTTAAAGTGTGTGTGTGTGTGTTTGTGACTACAATAAATAAAATACCTAATACAACAAGCTTTATTACATTATAAGTAGCCAGGACGTAAGTAGTTAGAGAGTATTTTGTCATAAACGTTTTTTAATTCTTGTTTTAAAAAACTAAAACAATCACAAAGAACGTTAAGGATGTCAATAAACACACATATACGTACACGGATAAATATTACACCCATGTTTGTTTGAAAAGGGTAGTTTTTGTAATTTTGACGAAAAGGTAAAAAGGTATTCTGATATTGTGACAATTATCAGAATGTTAAATTGCAAAGGCAATCATATCCTAAAGATAAGATGCGATATAATTGATATGGCTGGCAAGAGACTCAAATAAGTGACGAAAGAAATGACAAAATGTTTTCTTCTTAACGTTATAAAAGTTTTCAGACAAGATATTTTCATCAGACTCATTTAAGATTATATGGATATTTATTCTTTGTGTTCTTCATTACATCTTTTTGAGTTTTTGATGTATGCTCACAAGAACAATTTTGTCATGTATTTTTTTGTGTGATTAAAAAAAATGTCAAGTACGGCTTTTTGTTATTTTTAGTTTGCGGTCTCGTTATATTATTTAAGTTATGACCTTTTATCTTCGTTATGTTCTAGCGAAAATATACTGAAAGCACTGTTAGAACGGGAACATACCATTCACAAGAAGAGATCACATGAACAACAAAGAGATCGGAACAACAAACGGGCCGTAAGACGTATTCTAAAGATATCAGTTAATTTTGACTCAAATTTAATTTCGACAGTTCTTTTTTAACGTTATTACTTTTTACTATATATGATAATATTCTGCGTAAGGGAAAATTTAAAATAATTTGAAGGAAGTGTTGGTAAACTTATTATGGGATGCAAAGCAGTGTATTTAGCTGCCCGTTTATACCCTCCTTTTTTCCCCATATTGTTAATGTGGTCTCTTTCCTAATGGTGTCTAATAACAAACTTGATAGAAAAATAGATTAATGGTATGTCTGAAATATATCATTGTTATCATGAAGGTTATTCTTCATACTTTTAATCAGCTTTTGGGACTTTAAAGATTTTACTTTGAATATCTTTGTATTAAAATGTTTGATTGTTTTACAAATAATGTTTTCACAGTCAATGCAATATTTGTTTATTATTAAAAAAAAGAAGGCAAAGAATTTGCGGTAGTTTTTACGCTCTTCCCTCTTAAGAAGTTTGTCATTATTTCTTTTTTCTATATATCTTCCCAAAGATATTCATTTGATCAGATTTCTCAGATTTCCTAATGGCTGTATTCTATATATTTTTTATAGAATATTTGTATTATATATATTTTTTTCTTTAAAAATTTCGGATGACAGTTTTTTTGTCATATCTTCATGTTTTTATTATGTTAAAAATTTTCATATAGTTGCAAAAAACAACATTCCAATTTTGATGCGCGCCGCGTGAAATCAATAGCACTTTATCGTAGTAGTCATCTTTTTTGCCATCTTAGAGAGGTCCTTGATTCTGTAAGTAACGGCAGCAGACTAACAGTCAGCAGTCGGGCTTTTGCTTTGCTTAAGTTATTCCAACATTAAAGATCTGTCATATTACGACTTTTATGTATTTTTAGGTAAATTTCTCCAAAACAGTAAAGGTCCGATTTTATGCCACCTGCACTCAAATTAAGGATAATTAAGGGAACAGCGAATCTTGTAATTTTTTCCGTTTTAATTTGGTTCCGTAAGCGGTTCCCTTTATAAAAATAGTCGAATTCTTTACAAATTACTTTAAAAACGGAAGCAAACATGAACATTTTCAAAAAGTCACAATGCGTGTGGTGCCTCTACATTAACTTGCCTCAAAAGAAATGTGTTCATGTGCGTGTGTGTGTGTGTGTTTGTGTAGCAGACTGCATGCGGTTCTTAACAGTACTCGTTTGTTGCAATTTTCTTTATTTTCTTTAAAATTAGTTTTAAAGTGATTTTATGATTTTAATGTCATCTAGAGTAGTTGCAGCTTATTTTCTTTGTCGGTTATTGTTTTTATTATTATGACCATAAGATTAAACAACAAAAAAACACATATTGACATTATGGGCATGACAATTTTTTTAAACTTGATAAGAAAACGTTGGACTTACACATATACAAATACATAAATTTACATACATACGCAAATACGTATTAATGTTTGTACAAGCCGATACTAATAAGTATTCAGTACTCATCGTATGTACGCACATTTAAAGATGTGTATGGGTAAAAATTTACATGTGTTTATGTGAGTGAAAGTAAGTCAGTTATTTATTATTTTGTGTTATGGTGAAAAAAAATACTAATAAAGATTTCTTTATTATTTTCTTAAGTTATTTTATTATATTTTATTGTAATTCTTTCATAAGACTATAAACTTTACTCAAGAGCATATGGATAAAACTAATTGACAGTGAGAGGCAAAATAAGTTGAAATGTTTTGTATGAAACCAAATTTATCAAAAAAAGATGTAAATGTAAATTATTTAGGTAACTGAAAATATGCGTTTTAATTAAAAAGTCGAAAAGTATTATAAAGTTGTTTATGACCAAAATTTAATAGCATGTTGCTGATAGTTGTTCTTGGCCTAAAGAGATCAAGCTACATCATTTCTAAATTATGCTAATCTGAATTTAACTTCAAAAAAAAAGTTCATTTTTGGTCCTCGTTTTGGAACTTTTGCAGGTTTTTTATATATCATTGACAGGAGGCGTTGCGATAAATGTTATATCCATGTAATATTTAAAATTATAAGTTGACAATGAAAGGTCAAACATTTTAATATCTTAAGCTACACTACTCACTTATTTCAGCAAAAGTATAAAATTATTAATTGCTTTATCTAATGTGGTACAAAAATATTGGCTTCTCATTAATTATTAATAAATTAAATTTTAACCAATCGTTCTTATGTCTGGAAAATATGTTAAAATTATATTCTACACTGTAAAAATCCATCTTAACCAGGAAAGACATATTGAGCACTTGTCTATAAATAATAGACATTTATGTAAAAAGACACACATACATAGAGACATAGCTGCAAGTACACAACACATACATATTTATATTTATACTGATTGATGTGCATGCGTGAGAATAGTAAGTCTGAGTTTGTGAACACTCCCCTTATTGCACTTGTTTTTGAAGTTCTTTTTATAAAAATATATTTTTTAATTTGCTTTAGGTTAAGTACAATATTTCACCAAACAGTCAAAGTTTTTTTTATTTAATTTATTTTACAAGTGAATATACTCATATGTCACTATATGAATACATACATATTTTTTACTATTGACACAAAATCTCTTTTTAATAAAGATCCACTTGTTTATTATTCTTTTAACTTTTGTGTAATTTCTTTGTGAGTTTATAAAAAAATATATTAAAACTATATCTGCAATTTGGCTGCTGATGAAATTTGATCCCAGCAAAAAATGAAAAACAGTAGTTCAAGTAATTGGCAAAAAGTATTTTTGAAACTTTTTTAAATTTATGTATAAAAAAACATTTATTGCAAATAATACACAATTTGTAATGATTGATTTATTTACTCTTTAATGTTGCCGTATTGAAAATATAAGCTTATTATATATAGAGGGGCAAATAATTATTTTGGTAATATTTTAAAAGTTAAAGTCTTTAGAAAAAATTATCTTTAGACAAAATTGTATCTAGAAATGGTTTTGAAACAAGTAAAGGGTGAGTTGAGAATATGCGCACTTAGCTTTGAACTTTAAAATGGATCATTAAGGTGTAGTTTGAAATCAATATTATAGTTAAAAAAATATGTTTTTAATTATTTCGAAAAAAAATTTTGTTTGACCAAAAGTAATAGTAGGAATTTATAAATATGCATTTATATGTATTTTCAGTAAAAAAAAACATAACAGGAAAATATCTAAACTTGTATTGTTGCTTCTGAAAGTGTTCGAATATTGTTTATTTAATAATCTGTATAAAGTTTTTAAGTGTAACCAGCAATTTGAGTAATGTAATTTACCTATGTAGCTGTTGTTATTGCTATTATTGTATTGCAGATGAAGGACATTCAATAAAATTTAAATTTTAGTGAAACCAAACATAATCAGAAACAGGTTTTTTCATCAAAAGCGGCTTAATGCCGAACTTAACACAATCATTTTCTTAGTCATGAGCGCTTAAGGTACCGCTAAATTAAATTTTGTTTATCATTGACACATGTGTAATAAAATTTTAATGCCTTTAACATATCTTAATATTCGCTGATGAGCCAAAGCCAGTACCAACTAAACCTGTTAATACATTCTTTATTAGGTTTATATCATAACTTTAGCCATAACTCTTTTTTAGTATTTGATGTAGACGCAGAGCCGGATATTAAAGAATCTCTGCAAAGCAGAACCTTTTTTTTAATATTCTCTAAATACAAACAAATAACATTTGTATTTTCAATAGTTTACTGGGTTATTTTTTTTAAGCATATACATACATACACGTACATTGATGTATGTGCGTATGTTTGTACTAAAACTTTTATATTTATGCATTTATTGTTTTCTTTTATGAGATTTTTTTTATATCCAACCATATTGCGTGTACAATCAACTTGTGTTACGAGTATTATTTATTTCTTTGTTGCATTTTTTATGTGCTACGGTTTCTTTGCATATTATTTTATTAAAATTTTTTTAATACATTTTTCATTTACTTATGCCAAACCAATAAAAGAATCTGCTGCGAATGGTTTTGTCTTGTTGCAGTTTTTTATAGGAAAAAAAACTAAAACAAGGAATATCTTAATATTTGTCTAAATAATTTATACGATTTATAAAAAAAAACGAAGGTCGTTTAACAATTTTGGTATCCTTTAAAATCAATATAGCGACAAAGATAAGTTTTATACAAATTTTGTCAAAACCAGCACAGTTTTAAAACCAATTTTTTTTTGTCATCTGCCTCTAATTCTCAAAAAAAAAATAATTTTTTTACCAGAGGTAATTTTCGTCCATCAGTCTTTTCTTTTACAGATCGCAACTTAAGAAATATATTTTAGCGAAATTGTGTACACAAAATTAATTGGATACAACAATGAACACTGTAAATGTTTTAAGAACCCGGAGTCTGACTTGAATCTTTAAAACTTTTTGATAAATACTTGCGTCAAAATTTTCCAACACCTGCAATCGAAAGTAAACTAAACCTGTTAAAAATATTGGTGTCAGAATTTGTTCACAATTCGCTTTAGCTTTTATTGTATATGACTCCCACTCCTGCAAACATTTGCCTGAATTACATCTGTCTTAGGGCACAAATGCAACATGTGGTTGTGTATTTGACTAAACTCCAAGTCCTACCCAAGCAACACAGTCTGACTATTTCACGACTTGA
>NDXZ01005116.1:0-23272 GCA_003055125.1 Paykullia maculata | reverse complement strand
TGATCTGGTCTAAGCAACCAGTGAAATGCAGCATATAGACAGCTTGGTAATCTAACAACAAGCCATAAAATTTATTTGTATTTAGTTAAAAAAAAATTAACAAATAATTTTTTTTTTATTATTTTCTTTCAATTTTTTTATTAAAAATATATACAACACTATACTCCTCTTGATATATTCAAATATAAAAAAATTATATATGAAAATAAAAAAAAAACACACAAAATCCTATTAAAATCTTTTTTTACAAACTCTTAAGGAAAAGAAAAACATTTAACAAAAATAATCGTTATAAAATATTTAAAATTTAAAAACTAAAAACAACCTCCCAATTTATAAACTTGTTATATATAATGTATCTTTATAAATGTTATATACAACTAAAAAAAAAACAGAAAAACTATATATTCCAATTATATATTATATTATATAAAGAAAAATAAAATAAAAACCAAAAAAAAATATTTACAATTATATTTAACTTAACAAAAAACCAATAGATTTTTTATGTCAACAAAACCCATTTTATTAGTAAAAACCAAAGCAAAAAAAAAATGCAATTAACAAAGTCCTTTATATTTAACAAAAATTACAAAGAAAAATCTTTAAACAATTTTCCAATTATAAAATGAAAAAAGAAAACAAATAATTAATAGACAAATTGATATGTGAATATATTTATAATTTTGTGTATCTAACTTTCCAGCAATATATTTAAATGAAAATGAAAAAAAAAGAATAATAATGAAAAATTAAAAGATAATAATAAAAGAAAAAAAATAAAAAGAAAATTTAATAAAAAAAATTTATAAAACGTTTAATTATTTTTATTTTTGGCAAAAAATAATTTAAGTTTTAAAATTTAAAAAAAGAACATTCTTTTAATGGTTCTGGAGAATTTGTAAAAAATGTTTAACAAAGTTTGGAATTTTTTTTAAAAATTTTCCATATCAGGAATTTATGGAAAATTGTTTTTTTTTTATTTATATTATCATGTTATTATATCTATCTATCACTATCGACAATTTAATTTGAAAACAAATTCTGCGTTTTTTTTTAATTTAAAATTTCCCCAAAACTCTTGTAGTTTTTGTTGTGTATTTTGCGCAAAAATTCCAAGCAATATTTTATTTTTATGTTTTTTGTTTTGCGGTTATAATAAACCAAAATTTATTACACATTTGTTTGTGGCTAAATCAAGAGCACATTTCCACAAGGTCTTTGTTTGTTTAAAATTTGCTGTTTTTTTTCTAATTTATCAGACACAAAACAAAAACTACAAAAATAATTATTGTCATTTGTCAACGAATAGACAAAACTGTTGTTGTTGATGCCGCGCAGCTGATGAAAAATTGTTTTCAAAAAATTTTAAATGTTACAGTAAACTCGTGATAACGTAAACTATATAACTAAAATGTGTATATATTTATTCTTCTTATTAAGAAGGCACTGTTGTTTTTTTTTCATAACTTTCGCCACCACCAACTTAAAAATAAATAAAAAACGTTTTGATGACTTCTCTCTTTGTCAATAAATTTTAAATAAATTCTATATCAAAGAAAATATTGTTTCCATCTAAACTTTCTATTTGTAGTTAATTTTCTATACATATTTTTTTTTAAATTATTTCCATAGTTTCACCTAAGAATAATCGTATTTTACCGGTAATTGTTTTAACTAGTTTAGGGTATTTATGATTCGTTACTGATGAATGTAGCATTTTAACCTGTTTTTGTTTTTTTGGCCGCGACATATTTTCACACAAGTTCGTTTTAACACAATTTTATTTTTAATTTGTTAAATTATTTTTCTTTGCAAAAACTATTAAGTTCAGCAGTGCAGAACCTCGAATACCCTCCTCCATCAAGTTCACAGATCCCAATTATATATGGGACAGACAGACGTCTCTTTTAATATTCTTGTTTTAAGATGCTACTGAATATCATACGAGTTAAAAACATTTTTGTTCCATACGCAAATCAGTCCTAGTTTAAACTATTTTATTTCCTAATTTTCAAATGAAACTGAAAATATTCTATATTTATTTTACACGACCACACGACCACCGTTGTAGCTGTCGCCAACTTAAGATAATTTCTATTTTCGTAAGCGACAATAAAAAAATTTTAATTTTAAAATAATTTTATTTTATTTAACATAAAATAACGCAACAAAACTAACATATTTTAAATGCATTAACAATTAAGTGGCTGACAACACGACGACAATTGTAGCCAACAGCATTTGTATTCGTGTAGTCGTTAGCCTGCTGCCGTCTATGTGTTTACAACACACACTCGTATGCACATTGCGACATTTTTTTAAAATTTGTTGTTGTAAGGTGTGTGCTTCAATAATGCCATAGATTTTCTGGTAAAATTATTTAATTTTTTAATGTTCACAAGGACACTGTATCTGAAAAATACTTAAATTTTGTTAAATCTTATATGAATATTAGTTGGTGTTACACATGGTATAAGAAACTTTTGTACCACCTCGGCTAGTAAAGGGTATAAAAATAATATTTTTTTCTAAAAAAAAAAAAATAAACAAAAAAGAAAAGATAAATATGTATCTGAATATACACACTACAAATACAAACATATATTAATAAAATAACGTTGTCTTTGAACTTCCGCCTTGTTAGTCATAGAAAAATATATGGGATTTCAGCACTATTTTTATAAATACACATTTTGTATGTAGATACATACATACGCATACATATGTACGTGCATACATATGTTTGTATGTACATAATTATTTGATTAAATGTTAAAAAAATGGAAATATCAAAGTATTTTTTTTTTTTTTTCTTAAATAAACAAAAAGTACAAAAAGCCCCTTAAAGATCCCTTTTGAGTCCATTTTTTTTCTTCCATATTATTTTTGTTCATAAATTCTTTAAATAAGCAAATTTTTATGACATTCATTTTCATAAAATTAGCTGACTTTTGCCTCACCTTACTTAGCCGGCACTCAAAATAAGTACATTTATCAAAAAGTACTTTTTGCACATATGTATATAATATATATTATATATATGTATATTCGATGCGGCGAATTTTTTTATTATTATTATTTTCGGTTTGTTTGTTTCTTTCTTTCGAACATACGTACATACATATGTATTTAAACTTTTCTCAAGTATTTTTTTCTTTTAATTATTTATTTAATACTTACGTACATACTTACATACATACATACATATGTATGTACATAAATTGCTTTTATTTTATTTTTTATACATTTGTTAAAAATAGCTTAGCACATGTTAAATACGCACAACATAATTGTAATTCTAATACACTCTTGGCTTAACAATAAACATTAACGGATCTTTGGGTCTCAATATCAATTCGGCAATTAGCAAGAGCTCATCATCTTTATTGCCGGCATACTCTAGTTCATAGTGGCGTAAAACATTAGTTAAAACAGTCTTAATTTCCAACATTGCAAATTTCTGGCCAATACAATTACGTGGTCCAGCCGAAAAGGGTATGTAGGCATAGGGACTCATTTTATCAGTGGTATAGTCAATTTTAAAGCGTTCTGGCTTAAAGAGATGAGGCTCAGGGAACAGTTCCTCTTGACGGCCCAAATGTAAGGGAGAAATGCCTATATTAGTGCCGGCCGGAACAATTTTACCATCTGCAAAAATTCAAAATTTAGCAAGTTTTCATATGTATGTATGTAATAGAAATCCAACTTACTTATCTCACATTCCTCTGTTACCTTTCTGCCCAGCAGTGGAACTGAGGGAAACATTCTCAAAGTCTCCTTTATGCACAACTCAACATAAGATAAATTATTTAGGTTCTCATAGGTTACTGGCTTTGTGATGTCTTCACCAAACACCTGTATAATCTCTTCGAAACATTTCTGTTGACATTGTGGATTTAAGGCCAAATTGTAAAAACAAAAAGTAATGGCTGAAGAGGTCGTATCATGACCTTCAAACATAAAAGTGTCCACCTCTTCACGTATATCCAAATTACTTAAGGGTTTCCCATCAACTTCCGACTGCAGTAAAATATCCAGAAAAGCCATTTTACGCTTAGTACCCACATCGTCTTCTTGGCTTTGTGCTGTTTTAACGTCTTGTGCCTTTAAAAGTTCTTCACGTCTTTGTGTGATGATCTTTTCGGTGAAACCATGTAAAATGGCTAATGCCTTCTTCTCTTCGCGAGCCAATTTGGTAAATTGATAGGTTAAGTTGAAGCGATATATTATGTCGAACATGCGTTTGTGTAGAACAGTGGAAATGCTAAAACAGCAATAAATATTTCATTAGATTTACCAAAACTCATGTAGTTATCAGGATGTAAGAAAAAAAAGCTTACGTTTTTACCGCTTTTACGTACTCAGAATCGGCATTAGTTTGGGCATGTACCGAAACACCCATGGCTGATTCTAAAATTAAAATAAAATTTATTGAGTTTATTAGATTCCCCGAAACTTTATAAATTATACAATTGAGAACAAAAATTCACCACCACCTCTGTTTTTCCAGAGATATAGTAGGTACCTACGTAGGTCATAACAATTTTGAACGAAAAAATATTTTTCACTAAGAAATCGAGTTTCCTAAGTCGCCGAACCGCCCATGTTCTTTAACAACATTTTACTAAACAAAAATATTATATTTTTGAGCAAAGAAACATTACAGCAACAACACGAACTCAGTAAGGTTCCCGTTATTTTTTTGTGTGAGAGTGAATCATACGCATTACAACAACAAACTTAATAGTTTTTTGTCATTATGTGTTTACGTTTTGCAATTATGTTAATATTTATGTTGTTGGTACTTTGTAATTGATGGACTTTATCCATCTTCTATCTTACCACAAATTGTATCTAATGTGCACAAATTCACCCATTCGTACAACTCAAAACCTTTGTCCTCATGCACTATCGATTCCCGTTTTAAATTATTCAAAAGCAAACGTGACTCTCTTTCAAATATCTCGATGAAACCATCAAGACTTTTAAAATGAAAGGCCGGTGTTATAGTTTTCCTTCTCTTTTGCCACTTTTTGCCACGACTCACAAGCAAACCCTCCTTAAGCCAAGGTTCCAATGATTTATATTCAGTTGCCTTATCATTGAAACGCATATTGGCCAAAATGACATCCACATCTTTAACGTCACTGAAGAACATATTCAATTCAGGACCCAGCCATATTTTCAGCGTATGGCCATATTTTTCCAGAAACTCCTTTAAAATTAAAATATTCATATGCGGTGGTTGGCCAATGAAATGATAGGCATGGCCCACAATAGGCCAAGTTGGAGGACTCGGTATATTGCGTGTGATCTCGATTTTATGTTTGTATTTATAGAAATATAAAAATACACCCACAAAGATGGGCGCAGCTACGAATGCCAATAAAAATAACAAAAAGACATCCAAGGTTTCAGTCATTTTAATGTTTAGTTCAAGAGGTTTCACGTAAAACTGATTTTGGAAATATTTATAATTTTTTAATAAATGTCTTTAAATAATGTCTACCTAATCTTATCGTTGGTGGTATTTTTCAAATGAAAAGATTTTTTTTTTAATTTGCATTTTTTATAGACGTTTATGACCTACAGGTTGGGTTACTTAATTTTACTTTAAAGTAAATAAATTAAAATTTAATTACCAAAGAAGATAAGAGTCAGTTGTTGGATAATCTCTTGCACTCTCTTAAGTGGCCAAAGTCCATGTTATTTCTATAAATGTTAATTGGTTTATTTAGTAATAGCTTAAATAGTCAGTTTGCTTTAAAAACCGCCGCCGATGTTAAATAAATTAAAAATAAATTACAATGAGCTGAATACAGATGGCACTAAATAGCTTAAAGCAAAGCTTTTCTTCGCTTTTCCTATTCCTTTCTGGTCTATCTCCTATCCTTAAATAAATGTTAATACAACTTTTAACAGTTTATTAACGAGAATGGATAAATGCATACGAGTAGATTCCTCAGTTTCCAAGTCTACACATTAGAACCCTTAGTACTATGTATGTATGTATGTATGTATGTAAATTGTAAAAATAATGTCTTACCAACAGTAGTTAATTAAAAAAAAAACGTTTTAAAATACTAAGTGTGGTTGGGTCAAAAGCTTACGTGTTGGTTTTGTTATCTCCTAGGGATCTTTTCCTTTGAACATTTCTCGCCTTTTTCTAGCCCGCATTTAAAGTAAGAATTTTTGTTTTGGGTCATTTGGAGATTATTTTTTGTTATAACACTTTTTTACTTTTCTTTTTGTATTTACAATAATTATTTGGCGAATGAAACATTTTTTTTAAAAAACTAATAAAATTACCAATTCTTTTCATTTTTAAAACGAATTTATATAAATGAATTTGATTAATTAAATTTATCATCGGCTGATAAAAGGCTGGCTGAATCGCATAAGAAATTAAATTTTTGAAAATATGTATTAAACATCTGTTATAAATAAAAACATATAAATAAGTGTGTTATCTTATTGAATCTATAACAAATTCACGTTTTTGACCTACTTGCAAGTAATTTTATGATATTTGTGTTCCAATGTGGGGCACAAAAAAATATTAATTTTTTTTGCTTAAATGTTAAATTTTTACAAAACTTTATAAAAACTTAGCTCAATTCAAAACAAAACTCTGCCCTTAATATTTTTGCTTGAAAAAATCTATCGTTTAGATTTATCTTTAAATTAACCAAATTATGTATTTGTATCTTGATTCTGGAAAAAAAAACATTTTTGTTCTATGCAGCGGATTAACGTTATGCATACATATTTTTAATAGAAACAATATGATCTTATTATAAAAGCAACTTGACAGTTTTTCAGGAAAAAGTCAGAAAAAATCCGTTTTTGGGGTTTTTTAGGATGTCAAATTGAAAATCGAAGAAAACATTTTTGCAAAAATTGGCAACTCTTTTTTGGATTTACTCTGGTGGAAACCAAATAAAACTTAAATTCTATATTGAAGGAGCAACATTTCAGTTTTTAGGACGACTCAACTTTCTATGTATATAGTAACTGGGCAGCAGATTAACTCTATAAGTTGAGTGCTCAGGGTTTTTCGGCTTTCTGTACAAAGTATTTGCGGACTTAGTAATCTGACCCAAAGTCGGATGGAAGGCCGCTTTCATTATTACACTGAGAAATAACAAAATAAAATATTTTGCTTACAAATAGCAGGTTTAAAAGAGCTCATTTTAAAAACATTTAATATGACGTTGTTTTTTCAAATGTTAAAAATTTTGGACCATTTTGCATTGATTTACATTAATAATCAAAATATGTACAGACACGTGTACAATAACATTTTTATATACACAGATACATACATACATACATACATATTTAGGTAAATAAATTCACAAATATTTCAAAGGTTAAAAGGGTTAGATTTATTCGATTTTCGTGCTAATTTGTGCAAAAATATTTTGAAATTCTTTATTGTTAATTGCGTTTTTTCTAAGTTCACAAATTTTTTTTTACAATTTTTTCAATTATCCTGCAAGTATTAAACGGTTACTTACATACATATGAATGTACATATGCCGTCAGTACACTTTTTTACAGGAGAAGCAAAAAACCTTATAAACTAAAGACTATTTACTTGTTAGGTGGCTTTTGATTTCATTAATAAAATCGGTATTTTTAAACATATATGAGTAAAATTTTAAGAAAAGATGTATTTTGGTAAATTCATCATAATCAATTAAATTTGAATTTTTTGGTTGTTACGGCCTTTTTGATTTCAGGTGACGATATATACATATTTATAAAAGTTTCAATATAAAAATAACTTGTATTTACCACATATTACGTCCAACGTACACAAACTTATAAACTCATAAAGATTTACACTCTTATGGCCTCTATCATGTAATATTTCTGTTGCCAATTTCTTGATCAAAACACGCGATTCATTTTCAAAATGATAGATAAATTGCGGTAGAATTTGAAAATGAAATGCACCCGTTACCAATTTACGTCGCTTGTGCCATTTGCGGCCGCGCGATATAAGCAACCCTTCCTTTAGCCAGGGCTCTAAAACCGTATATTCGCCCGCCTTCTCATTGTGCACCACCCCACCTAAGACAATTTCGATGTCTTTTAAATCAGTACTCATCAAATTCAACTCGGGCCCCAACCAGATTTTCATACATTTCATGTCGCTGAAATTTTGCACGCTTAAATTCCAAATGCGTTGCAGCATCATGTGGGATGGTATACCAATGAAGTGATGGGCATGTCCAATTATTGGCCATGTCGGAGCACTTGGTATATTACGCGTAACATAGATTATATGTTTGTATTTTGTGTAATACAAGACTATGCCATAGATGGAAGCGGATGCAATAAAAACGGCAACAATAGTTAGGAAATATTCGACAAAGCCGAAATATAATAAAACACCGCACGACATTGCAATGAAACTGATGGATAACTTAGAGATGAAATTTTTTAAAAGTGATTTTTACTAAATATAAATACACTTATTTTATGTATAAAAATACATATCTACGTTCAACATAATGTGAAAACTGTGATAAGAATATTTACGAAATAGAGGGCACCTAAACCTCAACAAACGGGTTTATTTTAAATTGCAAAATTATTATTAAATTATAAAAAGAAAATCAAATAAGAGCACTATATTTGGCTGTGCAAAATCTTATATACCCTTCACTACATGTATTTATGTATGTATGTATGTGTGTATATGTATACTTATGTATGTATGTATGTTTTTACATGACCGAAAAGTATTTAAAGGCTTAGAAGACTTGATTTTTTTATGATATTAATTTAAGTCCATATAGGGTTTTTGCCCATATCTTTGCTGATTCTGGACCAATTAGTAATTTCCTAACAAGGCATGTCTTATATATACCCTTGTCACCTGTGGTGAAGGTTAAAAAGAATCCAATTACACCAATATTGTATAGTATTGTTTTTATTTTTATATTATCTATATATATTTGTATATAGAAAATTAAAAGTGCATAAATATTATTGTATGGTTAGTGGGTGCTATGAAAGTGGATGTGCCTTTCTAATTTTTACGGATGACTTTCATTTCGATAAATAAAAATAAAGCAACGCCTTTTTTAGGAGATAAACGTAAAAGAGGGCGTGTCACAATTATTTTCTATTAGTAAGGTAGTGGCCTTTAAGCCTTATGTGCTACTTTTAAGTATAATGCATAACTCTTCTTCTGGTTTCTTCCAAGCATTTCTTGTGTAAAATAAATATTTCTTTAAAATTTTATCTTTTTTGGGTCTTTTGTGCGAGCTCTATCGTGATTTCAACTGACGGGTAGACGGGCGGGCATAGCTACCATCCTACTTAGATCCATATCCATAAGTATAAGATGAATAAATATTAAAAAAATACTTTAGTGTGTTACATACCAAATAACAAGACGTTATATGAGAAAGTTTAAAATAACGAAGGTAATACAATGTTTTTAAAATTATTTTAATGGTTATTTTAAAAATAAAATATGATTACAATTTGAAAAACATTTTGCAAATCGCTAAGGCCGAAATTAATAGTCATTAGTAAACTATTGGTAGACTTAAATGATAACTATTGTTTACCTAATACGGGCTTTTCATGCCTTAACTAATGGCAGACTAAGAGCTGTTAATATTACTTAACTAATGACAGTAAATTTGGGCATTAAAGTAAAAAAAAAACTTGTACTTTTCACAAGTTTAATTAATTTTAGAATAATCTGTAAAATTGTAAACAATGTAAAACGAGATTTCGGTGTAATTTAGTCAAAATTTTGCGATTAATATTTATGAGAAATCTTACATTTAAAACGAACTTTAAACCTTAGAATAAGTTTTGGTGATTATTTTAAAAGATTGTTTACTTTCTTGCGTGCTCTCACTACACTCTCACTTTTTTTATTATTGAATAAAAAAAACAATACAAAAACACACATTTCGGTTAGGGAGAGCCGGGTTAATAACCGCCGACTGATACAATTGTAAAACAACAGAAGCTCAATTTACTTAAGTAATTTGGCGAGTAAAAACAGGGGGGCAATTACGGCATTCAATATTGAGCAAAAACAAGTTTTCATTGGAATTCCTATACCAAATGCAAAGAAAACAAAAACCTTTTTACAAAACTTAAGCAAATAAAATTTTTACTATCAAGAACTATTTAAACAGCTGTTTTATGTTTTTGTTTACAAAAACAACTTTTAGAAAAAATATTTCAAAACAGAAACGAAATAATGGATAACATAACAAGTATTTAACTTTGAAACAACTGATCAGATTTGCTTAAAACTTAAAACTTTAATAAAGAAGGAGGTAGGCTTTAAGATGGTAATAAAAAACTTTTCAGTTCTTGGAACTAAGGCAAATATGAAATGATTTTTTTAGGTTTTACCATTTAAAAATTCTGCTAAAAAAGTTGAACTCTTTTTTCCCCATCATATTTTCTTTAATTAAATTTTGAATTTTTAGGTTTTACAGTTTTGCAGAAAAAAATATTCATTATTAATTTTTATACCCTTCACCACAGATGACAAGGGTAAATATAAGTTTGTTATGCCGTTTGTAATTTCTACAATATTCATTTACGACCCCATAAAGTACATATATTGTGATTCCATATAGATAGAGAAGGCGATTTAGCCATGTCCGTCTGTCCGTCTGTTGAAATCCAGCTTTCTCAGCCTCCCGATGTCGTTACTGGTATCAAACAATCTAAAATTTCCCCGAGATTCTTGCTACTGAAATCACCAAGAATCCGACAATTAACGAAGCAAAAACAAATTTTTTTACACAAAAATTATTGTATGTGTGCGTGACATGCCTCTTGGGAAATTTGAAAAAAATTTACTTATTGGCCCAGAATCAGCAAAGATATGGGCTAAAAACCTATATGAACTAAAATTTCTATCACAAAAGAAATCAAGATTTCTAAGACTTTAAATACATTTCGGACATGTAAATACATACGTACATACATTAATATATATATGTATACACACAAAGATACATACATAAACACACGTAGTGAAGGGTATAACAGATTTGGCACAGCCGAATATAGCGCTCTTACTTGTTATATTAATGAAAGGTTCAAAAAACAAATTTTTTATATAAAAAAAAAACTAAAACATTTATTATGAATATGGTGGTAAAACTCTAATCATTAGTTTCGGAGTTATTTATTTATTAACATTTAATATTTGAAATATGTATTAATTTTATAAATTTTTTGTTTTACTCTCTTGATGCAAATTTTTTAATATTCATCATTTAACGGCAACATATAAATAAAAAAATCACAGTCATTTTGTTGTTGGTTAAAGTGTTTGACCAATGTCAAAAAGTAAAAAAAGTTGTTTACAAAAACAATATAGATATGTACACAATCCGTGTTATTAGATCAAAAACTAAACAGTTGATTTTTTAACAGTGTTGTCATATTGGAAGATTTATTTTTTTTTGCTAGTTTTTTGAGATGCAAAAAGTTTTTTTTCTAAAAAAAAAGTTTTTTGAAAATTGAAGTAGCATACACTAAGTTCAGTTTATCAATAACTATTTGTATTTAATGTTTCCATAAATGATTTAACCGATGCAATCTTTTTCTTTTTACAACTTTTTCACTGCGATGAACTACAGATCAAAGACTTGAAAAAAATAACAGAAGTTGCATAAACTTATTAACTTAAAAGAAATAACTTTGAAATTAAATATCTCTAATACCCTTACTAAAAGAACGTCATAACTCAAAAAAACTAGTTTTGCAGAAAATGACTTTAAAGTTTTCAATTTACGTTCAACTCAGTGGAAATATTAAAACGTTTTCTTCTATCATGAATTTTTTACACAATATAAAGCATGATATAGTGAACAATTTCGCATCATTAACTCCAAAATTTAATTTTTTGAGTTATGATGTTTTTTTAGTAAATGAGCGATATGTATACATACATATATATTTAATGCATATACATATTAGTAAACATGTTATTTATGTTAGGTTTTTTGAAGAAATAGAGCTAAAAACAAATACAGTTTTAGAGTTTTGTTAATCGATTTGTAAAAAAAAAGTTTTTTTTGGTCGAAAAAAAGTTTTTTTTTTCAGATATTAAAAGATTTTTGAAAATATAATATGACAACACTGATTGTTAATGCCATCTTGTAAGTAAAATACACTTTGAACTGAACTACATAAATATTTTCACATAATTCTAAGTGAGTCTAAATGTTTAAATGGAAAATCAATATGGGAAATTTAAGAAAAAATCAAATTTTAGTCTTTCTTAAATTTCCTAACATTTTTTAACTTTGTGACGCTTTTGTAGTTTTGATTATCTTTGCATTTTAATTCAATACAAACTTACCACAAATAACATCCAGCGTAATCAAGTTCACCCAATGATCCATGCGAATACGACAGTTGCTTCTTTTGGCTTCATTTTGCAAGTTTTGCAAAAAAACACGTGAAGTACGATCAAATATTTCAATGAATTGTGTCAAGATTTTAAAGTGAAATGCAGGCGTTAAAATTCTACGTCTTTTAAACCATTTGGTGGGTTTACTAAGTAGTAGTCCCTCACACAGCCAATTCTTAAGGTAACAATATTCTTTAGATTTTCTTAAGAAATTATTGGTGCCCAAGATATGTTCAATATCTCTGGGATCCAACAAAAAAATGGTCAGCTCAAGGCCAATCCAAAATCGAACCGCCTTACCGTAATCAGTTAAAACATGCTTCAAGACAATAAGGACCTCTTCGGGCTTGGCACAAAAAAATAAATGTGCATTGCCCACTAAAGGCCATGGTTTTGGGCCACGAAAACCGCTCGCTAATTTTCTTAAACGTAGGTAACTCTTTAAACTTCTAAAGGAAACTGCGAATATTAGTATGACAAACGTTAAAAGCGTATAAGCCAGAAACATTTTATGGACAGATGCTGTCTGAACGACGAACGATTTCAAACTAAAACCACCAAACAAATGTGTAACGTTGTTTACAAAATTAAAAATATTTTATAACAATTCTCAAAAGTGTCAAGTAAGAGGTAATTAAAATTTAAATAGATTAACCCTGAGATCAAATTTAATATGAGTAAAATGTGTTAAACATTTTGTTCTTACCACAAATAATATCAAGCGTTAGCATATTCAGCCAATGATCCATATTTACCAAACGGCCATTACTCTCCGCAGATCTTTGTAAATTTCTTACAAACTTTTGTGTATTGCGTTCGAAAACTTCTATAAAATCAGCCAAAATTTTAAAATGAAATGCATTCGTTAAAATTTTTCTACGTTTAAACCATTTTGGTGGCCTACTAATGAGTAGACCCTCGCACAGCCAATTCTTTAAAAAATCATATTCCAATGATTTGTCTAATAAGGTGTTGGAGCTTAAAACACATTCCGCATATTTAATGTCCATCATAAAAATACCGAATATAAATGGACCAAACCAAAAGCCCACTATTTTGCCATATTCTTTGAATATCTCCTGTATGACATAGATTATGCACTCCGGCTTAATGCCCACTAGCATATGGGCATTTCCCAAAATTGGTATAGTTTTGGGTACAACGAACTGTTTGGATAAATGTCTGAGACGCAAAAGTCGCTTAAAAAATGCGCGAAATTTTATACAAAAAATTGTCATTAGAAATATAATTAAACAAATAAAATACATGGCAGAGTGTTTGAATTAAAACGTTGCTAATAGTTTTATTATATGTTTGAAACTAAATAAAGATTAAAGAAACAGCTTTAAAATTTAAATGTTTGTGAAATAAATTTGCTTTTACCTTGAGTTTTCTTTATAAACAACTTTTGAATTTATAAATTAAAATGTTTTGATAATCTTGGTGGAAACTAAAACATTTTCTTAGAGGATTGTTATTTGGTTATTCCTTGCAGAGAAATAATAATTTAATTGAAAAATATTAAAACAAATTAAGATTTGGTTAGATTGAGGAGTTGTAGAAAAAACCAGAGTTTGTAACCTTCACTTGGAGAGCTTTAGGATCCTTCATGAGCATCCATTTAAAAAGATAGAAATAAGACTTAAAAAAATTAATAAAAAAGGAAGATAAAGAGCGAGAGAAAGAGACAGGGAACAGATGAAAGAATTTTAGAGTGGCTAAAGAGATCGCAAGTAACAGACAGAATTAATGGAGCTGACCCTGTCTATCCCCAAGCCCCCTTATTTCCATAATAAATTAGATGATATTCTTTAGTTTGCACTTTAAGTTTTTGCTTAATTTATCGACAATGTACTGTACAATGCTCTGTATCCTTGGAAATAAGGAGGCAATATGTTTCACGGTTTTCAATTTATCTACATCCTTGCACAACCTGCAATAGTTCAGAGTGTCCTGATCCTACCTGTTGGTTCTAGACATTACCGACCAGTATCCCGCAACTACCACAATAACCTTTTTCAGAGTTCCTATTTACATTCAGGAGCATCTATGTGTCTACAGAGTTTAATTTTCGTTATAAAGTTTTAGGCATTATGCTGTTGCTTGTTGCTGTTTGTTTCCAGGCGTAATTAATTTGTTCCCTTACCCATTCCACGATCAGCCTTTTAGGGGCCTTACCATTGCATTCCCAATTTTCATCACTATATCCGATCTATTGCACGACAACTCATCGGCAATTTTATTGACAACAATGTCGTAGTGTGCCGTTACCCTGCAAAGCCAGACATAAAAGGTAAATTTAAGCGCTGCTTAAAATAATGGAAGAAGCTCTTCTTGATAAGAATTATGCAAAAATACAATAATTATTGCATATAATAAGCTACACATTATATAATATATTGATCTACAATTTGCGTTTCTCTTTCTATTATTAGCTTTATTTAATTAAAAATATTTACAGTTTATTTTAAAATGCTTGCAATCACCATTAGTGGCAACAAACCTTGACCTAAATTAGAAATATTGCGATAGTGGCTGCACGAACACTTTAAATATTCTAAAGAAAATTGGCTATTTAAGGCAGTTTATTCTTTATTAAGCAGCCTTTCAAATTGCTTCTCACAATTTTCTATATAACGATCGACTGAATGCTTGATATGATATTTTTACTTTGTATTTATAATCAACAGGGAAGGTTATTTACCTAAAACTCAAACAGACAAACAATAGAAATTTTGTTTTAAATTAATGAAAATTTGAATGAGTGTTAGATTGATGGAGCTTATCAGTGCCAAACAATTGTTTAGTTAGTGTTAAGAGAAAGGTACATACATACATACATTTAAAATCACCGGTATATGTCAAGTGCATTGCAAAAAAATGTTCAATGTGATAGGTATAGGTTGCTTTTAAAATAGATTTTGCTTCTTTTTTGCATAACTGATATAAAAATAAAAATATATATTTATATAAATTAATTAATTTACTATGTGTTAATAAATAATCAGTTATATTAAAATGTTTATTAGTGCTTTATCTTCAATAAAGAAATGTCAAAAGAGTCTTTCGACTTTATATAAAACTAGCAAAGCCCCAGTGCGCTTCGATAGACCGTCTAAACATAAAAATTAACTTTGTTATAGTTTTTTTCATTATTTGCTTAAAAAAAAGTTATTTTAATCTAATTTCCATTATGCTAAAAAAAGATTTTTTTACTTTTAATGGAGTATTTATTCTTGTTTCTATTTTATCTGATAAAAATAAGTGAAGTGTTATTTATAAATAAACTATGTATGTTCATTAGGGGTATAACCAAATTTTGGGCCTAGCACTACGCGATAGCGAATATTGTGTTATTTACGAAAACAATTTTTTTGGGTCGTTTGAAAAGAAAAACCTCACCCACAAAAGCAATTTTCTAAAATCCCTAAAGAAAAAAATTTAATAAAAAAATTTTAAATATTTTATTAATAAATGAAAAAAGTTAAAAAGTTTCTTAATTATTAAAGGACATGAATTTCAAATTAAATGTGCGTGTTGTTTTGCATAATGGGTAAATATCCTGTACCACTTTAATAAAAAAAATGTATAAGTACAAATAAAATAAAAAAAAACAAATTTTCAAACTTTACCGCATTTTGTAGGTGACCTTTTTTGAAAACCGCGAAAAATGAATATCATTTTTTTAATAGTTTTCAATGGACTATTCGACTGTGCTAGGGCCATTTTGATATTTGCAAAAAATGGGAATAAGTAATACCCCCTAATGTACATATGATTATATTTTTGTAAGTTTTTTTGATAAATTCATTTTTTAATTTTTATGTAAAATCAAATGTTCTATTCAATTTAAAAAAAAAACCATCTGTTTTCAAACATTAATCATTAATGTTTATGTACTATATTTCAAGTGTGATAAATGCTTGAAATTTGTTAATTGTGTTTAAGTGAAATGATTAATTTAAACTTATTAAAAGTACAATTAAATTTGTATATTTTATAATCGTGTAAAGTATGTATGTTTTTTATCAACTTTTCATAGGCCATAAATCTAAGTACCCTTTCAAAAGCATACATTTTACATACATTCATATACATATATGTGTGTGTGTGTGTTTGTATTTATACAAAATTGTAATGTAAAGTTAAATTACTTATTAGATCAGTAGTTTCTTTTTAATGTAAAACAATGTTTTTTTATTAAATGCAAAAAAATTAATAAAAACAATTTTAAAAAAAAATTTTACTTCCTGAAAAATTTTTTAAAAAATTCATTAAAAATAAATTAGAAACATCAGGGATGGTAAAGTTTATTCAATAACGTTTGATTTTAAAATAAACCGTAGCAGCGTTTTTATTTTTCGATACCCTGTCCACCACAATATTCGTGCATCATCCAGGGTATATATAGGTTTGTCATTCCGTTTGTAATTTCTACAATTTTCATTTGCGACCGTATAAAGTATATATAATCTGGATCCTTATAGATAGTGAAGTCGATTTAGCCATGTCCGTCTGTACGTGTGTATGTCTAAATCAAGTTTTCGTAGCTCCCATAGGTCACCCAGAGTTGTATGTGGTATCAAACTTTTGGAAATACTTTCGAGAAAATCGGTATTGAAAACTGGCAAGATCTATTAATAACCGGCAAGCAAGAAAAGACGACTGCCTCGTTTTTTTTCCCACAAAAAAAGAATTTTTTTTTTTACACAAAAAATTATTGTTTTGCAGCTTTAAAATAAACCACAAATATATTTGAAAAAAATTATACCATTTGGCCACACATGGTGAAGGGTATACAAAATTGGGCCCAGGCAAATATAGCGCTCTTACTTGTTTTGTTTGAATTTGTTTTAAAAGCACACGAGTGTTCAACTATTTTGCTTTTTAATGTTTTGTTAGTACTTTTTGTTCTATGTTTCAGCCCTTATATTGTTATATGTACAAATAAGATGGTTTTACACGAAATGTATTCTATTTATGACTTGTCACTTTTGCGGCTCATATGCTATTCCAATGTTAATAACATTTAAAAACAACTAATGTCAAATGCTTTGTCAGATCAAAATAGAACAGGTTTTTAATTTATTATGTATTTCAGAGAAGTACTGCTTCAAAGGTTTTAAATGACGGGGTTTACACGAGGAAACAATTGAAAGGGAAACATTTATTTTGTTTTTGTTTTGTTAGTAAATTACGGGAATGATACAAATTCCCCACCCGTAATTTGCTATCAAACTAATTGTTTTTCTTCCAATTATTTTCTCGTGTAAACCCCGACAATGATATGCAAACAGCAAAATAAATATACATACATATATGTATGTATTTCATTTACCCACAAAATTTATTTACATTTATTTGATTCTGAATTCATTTTCTTCAATTCTTATCCCGGGTACCATATTCTTAAAAAAGGTTACACAGTTTTGTTCTATTATTTATAAAGAAGATATGAACAATTTTCACGCAAACAATTAAAACCTATTTTAGGAATGCCAAACAAAGTTGACCAAATTGAACTCTGCCCCTTTATTCTACACTCTGTAAATGCCGCTAAAAATAAGTTTTAATTGTTTTATTTGAAAAATTTTTTTGGTTGTTACACATACACAGCCAGACAAATTTTATAAATGAAATTGGAACAATTTTTACAGAAAACAAAAAACATTTGTTTACACAGATTGGCAAGACGTCTCAGTATGTTTTAGTGAAAAAATCATACGTAATTAGTGTGTAGAGGCAGGCTGGAAAAGAATGAAATTATGCTAAATGTTGCTGCAGAGAAATTAGATTATAAAGCTTTTTAATATTTTTCCATTGATCCATTACAAATTTATATTTACCCTTCTGCCTATTTCTCAAATGTTAAAATATTTGAGAAGTTTTTGGAAATAATAAATTATAGAGGAATTTTTATATAAAACGACTAATATCAAACTGATAATTTTTTAATGCTAACATATTTGTATGTATGTATGTATATATGTACATAATTGTGCTTATTAATTCTACAGTCAATTTTTCTATAATTTTAAATCAAAAAATAGCTTTAGTGCCCTGTTCATTTATTACCATGAGTAACATCTTTCAAGTTTAAGGTAAATATACGAGCAAGAATGTACATTAAAATACATACATACATAATATGTATGTATTTAGTGCGTATATTTTTGCAAAAAAAATAAAAATAAAATAAAGAAACAAAAAAATACACAAAATCATCAAACATTCCTTAAATTCTTTAGGCCATAATAAACTTCAACAGTCATGGATGTACTTGAAATATTTTTAAATATTAAAAATCATTAGCAGGAAAAAAATAATGAAAATAATTTTATTTTCTTAATGATTCATGCAAGTTGGCATAATGAAGTGTGAAAAGTGTAAAAATATTAAGGCAGCCGAATGAGTGGAAATATTACAAGAGATTTAAATAAAAACAAATCAAAGAAGTTCAAAAAGATTTATTTATGTTAAAAAATGATGGTCACAGCATTTAAATTCAAGAGTCATTTGTTATTGGGTAACATTTAACAAATGTTGCACTAATGTTACACTTTTTTGACGTAAACAATAAGCATTTCGCAACTTATGTATTTGAAACTTAAAATTATTAAACTAACCTAAACATTTTGATTTCTTATAACAATTTGCGTTTAGCAACATTTAAATTTTTAAAATAAATATTCTACATCTACATCGTATGCAGATTTTTTTATATTAAATTCAAATCAATTAATTTTTATCCCCGGTTGCATTTTATTATTTAAAAAAACGATGCGGCACAGTATAACTTTTGGATTTCATTCAACAATTTTTCATAATTTTCATACATTTTTTCTTTCTTTTTTCTTTGTAGCAGCGACATTATTAATGTGTTTCTATTAAACATTTTTTGTAAATTAATTTTATTTATTAAACACAAGTGTATCATTTTTAACATTAACAAAAAACGAGTGCAATAAAAGATTTATTTACGTATAAACGTTGTTTGTTGTTGGCTACAGTGGACACACATATTAATTGACCGTCTCCAATTAAGAAAAATTGTCTAGTCTGATTAAAATATTATAAAACTAATAAAAACTTTTAGTTCAATAGCAATAATATTTAAAAAACTTAAAACATCAAATAAAAAATTGCATTTTTTTACTTTAATTCCTTTGTTCAGTAATAAATTTTAATAAAGCAGAAATATATTTGTTTTTAAAATCTTTGTATGTATTTGGATATTTATGTATATATCAAGAAAGAAATTTTCTCCTTTTAAAGTTCATTGAATGCACGAAAAATAGACCGATTTGACTCTTATGTATACGTAAATTAGAAGTTTAAAGAATAATTTTGTAATTAATTTGGTATTTCTTAGCTTTCTCAGAAGATTCTCAATCAATTAGTATATGTTTTTTTTATAATAAAAGTGTTTACTGTAATTATACCTTAATAATTTTGACATATTTGCAAACGATATCTGATAAATTTCTACAAGTGTTAAATAATTAAATCAAAAAAAAGTACATTTTTATAGAAAACAATTTGTTTAAAAAAACAGAGCATTAATAATTATCATGCAAATAATTCTAGAATATTTTGAAATTTCCTATCAAATTAAGTCATTAAAAGTTGTCTTTAAATATAATCATAGATAGAAAGAGAGAAAGGGAACATATTACAAAAATTGTAAAACCTCTTAAAACCGACTTACGGCTTTTTGGCCAATATAAAACTAAGTAATGTACTTTGAAAGGTGCTTTTTTAGAAGTGGAAAACTTTAGTTTTTTTTTTAACATACAGATATTACATACATACACACATACATACATACTTAAGTAAAGTCTTATCATCTAACTCCACTTAACAAACGATTATCAATCTTTAGCGGAAGTTTTTTTTTAAATTTATAGGAAATTCTTTGTAAAATGTTGCAACCAAGAATAAAAACAATAAATAAATAAAAAAAAAACATTAGTCTAAAAATTTAATGGGCATTTTATGATGCATATAAGATTTATGATTACATGACAACAACAAACAATTAAATATACATATTTATGTATGTATAAAGATGCATGTATGTAATCATTTAGTATGCAATACATACATATGTATGTATGCATGTACGTACTTATGCATGTATGAATGCACAATTCTATGTAAATAAATGAATATGAAATGTAAATTGTAATTCAATTTAAATCATTCAAAACATTTGTAAAATAAATAAAAACATATGTACATAAACAAGATGTCAAGTTACAGTGGGCTAAGAGAGTTTCTGTTCAAATGCAAAAGTGACCGGGCGATGAAGGCAGCATATTGACAATAAAAATGTGGAGATACTGGCGTTTAAGCTATTTTTACTTGTTTATATTAAACAAGTAAGAGCACTACATTCGGCTGTGCCAAATCTAATATACCCTTCACCACGTGTAGGTATGAAAAAGAAAGTGTATGTATGTATGTATTTACATGTTCGAAAGGTAATAAAAGTCTTAAGCCTAAAGTCACGAAAATGTTTAGTATATCGCTAACATTTTTAACATGATTTGTAGGGGCTGTATGCGGTAAAATTTTGATAGAACCCGAAATGTAACTGGGTGTTTTTAAAGCCAAAAAGTGAAAATACACGACATGTAGCAAATGTCGCTTCATGATAATGACAAAATTAAGTCAGAGTCCCATGCGCATGTTGCTTTACATTTCGTGTACTATAGGCTTTAGAAAACTTAATTTTTTTGATATATATATCCTTTGCCACCTGTGGTGAAGGGCAAAATATTTATAAAAATTTGTACAATATATATTAAAAAAAAATTGAACAACGATTTTTTATGTTTTTTTTATCACAGTACGTCAGCTGACACAACAATGTTTGGATCCTTGGTTTAGAGTTAAGGAGGGCTCCCATAACCGGGGACTCTTTTGTGGTTGGAAACGCAAATTGAGGATGGCCTTTTTTTTACATATAATTGCAAAAGATTTTGTGGTGTAAATACTCTCTCGACCTACTGTTTACAAATGTACATTAACCAACCCCAAATGGCAACAACAATTTTTGGCATTTATATGACAAATGTACTAGATATTCCCTTTTTTTTTGTTTTATTTTAATAAGATGCTAGAATTTTTTAATCTTATTTATATAGAAAAAACAAGTAAAAACATAATAAAATGTTAAAAACACTTTGTAATGTCTGCATATCAGAAAAATCATTCATTTATCATGTGCTAAAATGTTTTATAATTCACTCAACATAAAAACGTATTTCATTCAATTATCTGTTGCTATTTACTTTTATAGATTTCTCGTTTTTCTTTTAGGATGCAAATTTTATAATTTTTTTCAAGTTGTTTTAATATTTATTATATTTTTTCATAATTGTTTTGTTGAAATTATTTGTGCTTCAGTGATTCATATTAATTGTTAAATACTGTTGAAATTGTTCATACGTAAGTATTTCTAAAATAAATCCATTTTTGTCTAAAAAAAATATTTGCTACATCGAGTATATAACTCGCAAATTATCATATAATATATGTTTATGTCTATAAGTATATATGTACATACACACATAAATAAGTAAATACATACATATGTATAAAGAAATTGTCATTTGACTTGTGTGCAAATTTCAATTTTATGCAAAATAAGAAAAATGACTAAAAGTTTATGTGACGTGGTCTAAACATCCGTTAGATAGTTGATTTTTATTTAAAATATGTATGTACTATTTGTCTTAAATTCAAAAAAGAACTGTGTTTCCTCGTGCTTTGATTTATTTTAAATATACACAAAACTTTCCATTAAAATTAACATTGATATTTCAAAATACCCACATGTTTAACTAAAACCTAGATGTAGATTTATTTTAAAATCCAAGGAATTTTCATTATATATATCTTAAATTTAATAATTTTTTTGTATGTGAAAAAAAAGCCGAAAGAAAAATTATTTTTTTAGTTCAGACCCATGGTGTAACTACAAAATGTGATGGCACTTCGGAGAAGACTTTCTGCTTAACGTTTTTGTACACGAAGTTTGACATTTTGAAATTACAGAGGAAAAAGAGAGAATGTATGAATTTTTGATATTTAAAAAGTATCTGCTGATGACCAGCTGATCTAGTAAGGCCACCCATGTGATTGCACCTTGCTCCGAACAGTAATATATTGTGTAAAATATGTATAAGTTCACCTTTTTCTAAACCAAATAACAAAACAGATTTTTTTTACTTGCAGCAAATATTTTCTATGCAAACGGAACTATGATTTAAATGTATTTATTGTTTCGGTAAATCTAGCGATTAGGAATGTTAAAAAAAAACAAATTGTATTATTTTTACCAATAATTTTATGCAAATAAAATAATTTCCAATTAATTTCATTTTCAAAAAATTACCTTACAATTTCAAATATCCTTAAAAAAATCTTCTGTCCACAAAAGAGATTTTTCACCCTAAATTTAGGACGACACAGCCAAGTAAACATTAAGCAGGTTGCATGTATATAAGTATGTATGTATGTGTTTGTGTACAAGTTAGTATAACCTTAAATAACTTATAACGCGTATAACTTTTGAAATATTTAACATATTTTAATAAAGTATTTACATATATATTCATCAGGTAGGTATGTACAGTAGGTATACATAATTTAAAAAATATTAGGCATTTTGTTTTTGTTTAAGTTTAGACCAAATGTCAAAAAAAACGAACAAAAAGCTAACAGCTGCTTTTGATTTGTTGTAAACAAATAAATTTAAACATGAACACAAATAGAGTTTGACTTTTAATTAACACTATACAAAGGAAAACAAGTAAGAGCGCTATATTTGGCTATGCCAAATCT
>NDXZ01005091.1:3940-24193 GCA_003055125.1 Paykullia maculata | reverse complement strand
GGTAAAAATTAGTTCACGTTATCGCGAGTTCACTGTATTTCAACATAGCAAGCTTTGAAAAATTAATAAAAAAATTATTATTTTTGTAACTATAAAAAGATAATAGACTTTTTTTAAAATGTTTTCAATATTTATCATTTTTATCATTACACCGGCTTACTCCATGGAGTAATCCGGTGTAATGATAAACTGGGTTATATGGTCCAGTCCTAGGACATCGTAATGTTAAACGGATCACCTTTTTTTTCTATTTTTGTCGGTTGCATAGTGTAGTTGTTAGAGCGTCGAACTTTAAAACCGAAGTATCCCGGCTCAAATCGCGGCAGAGGAAGAAATAAAAAAATTAAATTTTAAATTTTAAAAAAGGCCACACACTATTTAACTTAGCAAGGATCTGTACACACCACCCAATCGTAGAGAGCAACGATAGATGGCGAATTTTTTTTTTTTTTTTCAATGACATTGAAATTTTTTCAATTAACATATTGATTAAATCAATTAACAACTTGTTTAAAGTAATTTTTAGTTTAAATTAATTTGATTGGAAAAAATCGCTGTTTTTGTATTTTTTATATTTTAAGTAATTTATATAATCATTTTGGTGATAGGTGCAAATGTGAACATTTTTTTCCTTGGTTGAATCATTTTGGTGATTAAAACAGTTTTTTAGTTTTTTCTGTGATACAAACTATAACTTGTTTAAAGATTTTCGGTAATTTTTAGCCAAGAAAACAAAATTATTCATACAAAATTGAGGGCTTCCGAAAATATTTACTTTGGAGGCAACAAAAATTTTCAAAAAAAAAAGTTTTCTTTCACTTTTATTAGTATGTAATTCGCTTATGTTATATATAATTGCACGTTGATTTCTTTCTGTGTATATCTCTTTTTAATTCCTCCACAAATGTTTAAGTTTTCTTTTATTTCTGTTGTGTCTTTCCTCTTTATATAGGAAGTTCAAATGTTTTTTCTTTTTGCATTGCGTTGTGTGCTTTTTTACTTAATTTTAATTTTGTCTATGTCAGTCTGTCGGTTGGTCCGTCTGTCCGTCGTCTTTGAAGATTTTGTTTGTTTTTCATCAATGTTTCGTTAGAAATTAATTCTTGTCAAGTTAAGCAATTTCTTTGGAATTATATTCTGTTTCTATTCTCCTCTTTGTGTGTGTGTGTGTGTACTTTTATTATTTTTATTCATATTTCAATTTATTATTTTGTAAATTAAATAAAAGTATTTCTTCGTACCCATATCAAGTATTTTAATCCGACAGACAGCAGCATTACATCAATTTGCACACAACACATTCACACATAAATATATAAACACAGCCACACATTTTGTATTTAAGTTATTTAGCAGCCATAATGAATATTACCTGTTCTACTGTCTGGCGTTTTGATCGTTTATTTTCTGTACTTTGTTTATTTTGCGGATTTGGAAATCATTTACTTCTAATGAACACTCATCCAAGACTGTATAAACTGAATAAACCAACTTTTAATTGATTGCTTCTGCATTACAAACGATTTTTTTTAATTTGTTTAAAATCTATTTCTAATTTATTTGTTATTGATCTTAATATTGTAGCTGATAATTTTTAATATGTATAATTATTATTAAGAAAATTTCTATAAAAATTTCATTTAATGGACAATTCGGTGTAAAAAATTAATATCAAAAAATTTAATTAAAAATTATTTTTTTAAATTAAATTTTGGTAAACATTTTCTTAAACTTTCTGAAAAAAAAAAACAAGTAAGAGGGCTATATTTATCTGGGCCAAATTTTTAATTCAACAACCATAACTTAAGGCGAATTAATATGTATGAATTGGCCTGTAATAATTTTTTTGTGTAAAAAAAAAACTTAAAAAGAAATGAGGCAGTCGTCTTTTTTTGCTTATATCTCAGTCGGTTTTCATGGATCTTGCCAGATTTCAATACCAATTTTCTCGAAAGTATTTCCAAAAGTTTGATACCACACATAACCTTGGGTGACCTATGGGAGCTACGAAAACTTGATTTCACCAGCACACGGACAGACGGATAGACAGACAGACGGACATGGCTAAATCGACTTCCCTATCTGTAACAAAAATTAAATTTTATTGAACATTTTTTAATAAGAGAAAATTTTATAAAATTTAACTTTTATAATTTTTATAAAGAGAAAAACTTTGATTTAAATTTCCCAAATAAGAAGAATTAACAATTTACTAAAATTTGATTTTTTTAAATTAAAAAAAAAAAAATATACAAATTTTCTAAAAAGATTTTTTTTTATTTAAAATTTAAGAAACATTTATCAACAATTCAATAAAATGAAAAATATTTTTTAACATTTTTTTTAAGAGACAAAAAATATTAAAATTTTTTTAAATGAAATATTAATGTGAAAAAAATTTATTAAAAGTATGTATTATGGTGTACAATGTTTAATTAAAAAAATATATTTTTGTTTTAAATTTAGTTAAAAACGACTAGACACAAATGAACAATTATTTATTTTATATATTTTTGTTTTAAGAATTTGTTTAAAGTGTTGCTGCATTCACTTATGCGAAATAATCTTACTGCTGTTATCAGGTATTGAATATAAGTACTTCCTTTTACAAATGTTGCCACAAATGTATATCTACATACATATAAATATATATCACCAGTTATTAGTTTAATATTTATATCTATACGTTGTCCCTTTTGTATGCAGACATATTTACTTAATACAAAACGAATTACCGGAAGATATAATTCTTGTAGATAGAAAACATATTTTAGGGTTTAAATCACTTTTCCTTTAGAAAATTATCTTTAGGTTTCTCACATCTAATAAATCTCAAATGAACAAAATATAGTTAAGGTGATTTAATATGTTAAATTTTATTTAATTTATACACGTTTAAAGCAAAATAATACCAAAATGGCAAATAAAATACAATTGTTTATAAAACTATTGTTTTAATTGATTAAATAACTTAATAAAATTTACTCTTAAAGCTTCTTTCTACTTTTACAAACTGCAAATAATCAATTGAACATAAAATATTTATCAATTGGAAACATTATCATCAACGCTATAGAGATTTAAAACAATACAACTTTATTTACAAACATACAACTGCAGACACAAATTGTTGCAAGTTCGATTTCAAATAGAATTGACAATTAATAGTTTGCCGTCTAAGCATAAATGTACGAATTTATCCAATCAATGAACAGACAATCAATTATTAAATTTTTATACGCACTACAAAACAAAGATATGGCGGGTATATTCATTTAGCCAATGCGCTTGTAACATATTTATATATTCGTTTAAAGTAAAAATTTTCTCAATTCACTAATGAATCTCAGAAAACTGTACCCAATCGGAAGGACCTAAGGGGATAAATTTTGCCTCAAATATATTTACATGCATCAGAAATGTTTGATAGGAAAGACTGGTTGTTAGCTGCGGAGAACTTTAATTTGGCAACATTGTTTTCTGTAATAACGGATTGAAGAATTAATGGTTGTTATGGGGTCAGTTTTATTTGGCAACTTATAAGAAGTAGACTTACGACGGAGCATCGTTAACCGATTGTTCAAATTCAATTGTTAAATAAAAGAAACTTTTTAGGCCTATTACGTTTACTAATGGACCATGCATAGAAAGTGATAATAATCCATTATCGAAACAGAATTGCGTTCAAAATAAGTTATTAGCCTAAAAAAACATTGGTATTACAGTCAACGGTAAGCAGGGCCTCGACGTGAAGGCGTTATTGTTGCAGATGCCACGTACCACGCGATGCACTTAATTTAGGGAAAACATTTAAGGAAATATTTGCCAACCTCTTATATCAGGCGTATTTGTTAATTAAAGATGTTACTTTCTTTTCATTTTTTGCATATAAGTTTGGTACCGGTAAAACAAAATTCGGCACAGCTAAAATAAGGCCTCTTACTTGTTAGCACTTGAGATGAACGAGTGAAGCGAGAAATATTAAGAGGAGATCAAAAATTAATGGTCAAATCATTAAGAATAAAATATTTGTTTGTTGCATTTTTAGATGTAAAATACTTTTATTTTAGCATTTTTAAACAATTTAACGATTATTCTCAAATCATTGATATTTATTTAAAATCCCAAAAAAAAATTTGATTTAATGGTTTTACTCACTCACCAGCTCATCTTTGTCATTTGAATATTGATAGATATACAATTAGCAAACATGTGCAACACTTATGTACATATATGAAAGTCATATTATGAATTACAGCAGAATTGTGATAAACAACTACAATATGCTTTTGTAATTTATACATTTCATACATATTTATGTAAGTAGATATGTAAATATGTATGTATAACTGCATGAAGTGACAATAAATCACAAAATTGAAATATACAGACAACTAACATGTAGACAAGAGAAATTGACAAACACATTATTAAATTGAAATTTGTAGCAACAATAAAAAAAACTAAAAGTAAATAAAATTTAACTAGCGTGGGGTGAGTGAGAAGTTATCAAATTTTGAACACAAGCATTTGCTTGAAATATCGAGAAATGTTGCAGTTTTTGTTTCATTATTAACACCGTTGTGCCAGAATGAATCTTTAAGTTTTATTGCAGGCAATGTCAGTCAACTAGCAGAATGATTTTTTTTAATGTCAATCAAGGCTGTCATATATATATATATATATATACATACATACAAATTTCTATCAAATAATTTTGCTATAAATAAAAAGAAAATATTAAAGTAACAAATCGTAATATATGATGGTTCTTATTTTATTAAAGCAAACATTATAGAAATTAAGATGTTTTATTTAAATTTTAATCTAATGGGTTGATAATTAAAAATGTATTTTCGAAACGACTTTTGAAACAGCTACATACTTATGTATGTAACGGTCGGCCAAGACCTTCGCTAAACAGCTAAGAACCGACAAAACCAAGCAGTTTTCTGAAGCCGTCGCCAGTATAATTTTAAAAACTAAACAAAACGGCGGAACATATATCTACGGCCCCGTTAAAAAAGGTCGCCGCACGTTTTTGGCATTTAGCTGTTTTTAATTGCTTTGTATTAAAAAATTGCAACAGAAGTTTTGAATAATTTCAATGGAATAATATCTAATTTACTATATTCACAAAAAGTCTCAATGTTAAGAAATATATGTCATTTTGACAGCAAAAGTTAATTTTTATATTTGTTTCGTATCGCGTTGTTGGTTTTAAAAAACTGGATCCACAAGTCAATCGACAAGCTAACATACAACAGTTAGGTTTATTTTAATGGTTTTATTTTAACCTATTTTTTGATAAAATGTTCGTAAAACATATTTTTGTAAGCAGAAGAGGGATTATAATTTCAAGAAGTGCTGTCTGAAACATTTTCCACAATTTTTTGCAAACTTTAACATATAATTAGATGGAGATTTTTTATATGCTTATAAATAAGTTTCTTTTCAATTCACCCGCAAACACAAACAGATACAAATTTGAAATGAATACAATAATTGGAACAAAAAGTCAACAATAGATAGAGACATAAACAGAGTTACCGGGTGGAAGTATTTATTCCTAAATCTTCAAAATGCCAATAACAAAATTTTCCTCCGGCAATACTTTTTCAATAAAACAAAATGCCAACAAAAAAATTAAACACAATGACTATAATGATTAAGAGCATAAACACAAAATAAAATAAACATAAATGAATAGATGTAAAATTGTTAAACTGAATAGGGAGTATTGTCACATGCGTTAGTTCATCAAACAAACTAACAATTAAATAAATTATAATGGAGTCGACCAACCAACCAACCAGCAGACAAAACGAAGGGACAACCAGGTCTGCTGTCTGCTGGTAAATGGATTATAATTATGTTACCACAAGTCAAAAAAAATTAAAAATCATTTGGCCCAAAACAATTATGTAATATTTTTCCAACTTTGCCATTTAAGTGCATTAATAAATGCTTACAGTCTCTTGTAAAATTTTTAATAGTCTAAACAATAAATAAATGATGCTGAGTGATGTTGTTGCGTTGGCTGAATGGATGAGTGACTGCCATAATCCTCACAGTAGTCAGAGATATTTTTGAACATTTTTTTTTCCAAAAGTATTTAATAATAAAAATTATGACATTTGCTTGTTGTTGGCAAATGGTATATAGCAAAAAAGCAGAGCTAGCACCACCAATATGCAACAGTCTTAAATGTTGCACAAGTATACACACGCACACACACATTAGCTCAAACAAAAAACAGAAACATTCAACGCCTAAAGCTTGCATTGCGAATTGCAACAATTTTTGTTATGTGCTTCCTGGCAGTCATATTAAAGCAAAGTAAAATAGATTATACATCTCCTACTACTTCCCTTAAAAATGCACTCTCTCACACAAAAAATATATATAGACAGACATAAAACCAGACAGACGGTCAGACAAGCACTTAACAACAAACAGTCAGACACAAGGTGAAATACTCACATGTCTATTGTTCTCATAGGTATAGGAACTTGACTGACTCTCCCTTTATGCTGACAAATCATAATTTACCTTCTTCGTGAATTTGATGGAGGACGCTCATACTTATTGTGTCTTTCTGTTTTCCCTTTGTTCCCTGTCAAAAATCACCCTTTTTTTAACAACAATAATAGTCTGCCAATTTCCTTGGCATAAATACACTCTCTCGTGCCATTTTAAGATGGAAATTTTACCCACTCCCCCCCGGGCAGAGATATGATGCAGCTACATTTGGCGTTTGTTGTTCGGTTTTAACATACAATAAACGTGATGATTTTTGCATTTATGAGTCGAGTATGAAATTGTAAAAGTGTAACAACTTTATTTCATTGTTGGCGCAATTCTAACGGTAAAAGTAAAAGCAGAGACGTGGAAAATCTAATTGAAACTTAAAAGAAATTTATAAAGGGGAGCTTTTTAATTATCCCAAAAGTAAAGATCTTATTTATTTATAGTGTTTTAGATCAAAAATAGAAAAGGTTGTCAGGTGAAAACTTCAATCGAGTATTATTAACAAGGTTTAAAAAAATGTAAGTAAAAAAGCTGTTTGCCTCCCGGTGCTATTCAAGTTCACTTTATACAAAAAATAAAAGATCATTGCCCTCATAGATAATAAATTTTTCAAAATAAGATTTCTTTTTGTAATGCTCATTGCCATTAACAAAAAGCCTCATTGATAATCGCCAATATACAAAGTGATTATAAAATTTCGATAAAAAGATAGCGCGTACCAGCCAAGGCCTAGAGGTCATGTGCCATTTCAAACATGACTCGTTTCAAAGTCACTTGAAATATGCATTGACCTTTTTACAGTTAAACCTCAATCGGCGCGCTAAGCGTTGTCTAACTGTTTAAAATGCTCATTCCTATACAAATTGTATGAAGCAATCCCAGGAATGATAGAAAACAAGATTGCGCATTCCGGTTGTAAAAAAGTTTTTCTCTCTGCGCATCACGTCACAAAAGGCGCACTCTCAATAGAAACAAAAGCGAAACGTTAACAAATAGTGTGGTTTGTATTAGTTAAGGAAAATAAAAAAGTAAATTACTACAAAAAAACCTTTTTTAATGAAATTTTCATGAACATTTTTAACTTATTCATTTAAAAGTATTTACATAGAAAATTAAAGTAAAATTGATTCATTGTTTTAAAAGTTATTTACAAAGAATTCCGGTGTTAGAAGTGAGGCATATGAAAAATTACCGTTTTTAAGCCAATTTTATAAATAAAAACATCCAGTGCTTATACACTTTTGTTATAGAAATATTTATTTAAAATTAAACCTAATTTTTTTATTCAATTTTCATATATTTTATTTATTAATTTTGCGTTTTCTTTGCGTGGAAAATTTAGAGAGTTCATGATTTAGGTCTATTATTAAGAAATACATCCGAGTTCTCAAGAAAAATTTATATTTTGGGCTATTTTCATGTGTTTTAAAAAAACCTTCAGTAATAAGCAAGCCTTCGTTGTTATTTGGTTGAACAGTGCTTGCTTTTACACATCATCATAAGTAAAAACACTTAAGTTTTCAAATTGCTTAAAATATAACGCTTTTACACTTTTTTTAAACTTTTTCAAACAATCTTTATGAAATTTACATCTTTTACATGTAGTTTCTATATTTTTCTGCCTTTTGTAACGTCAGATATTAAACAGCTGATTTTTGTAAACAAAGAGGAACATGCGCAACGCGCAATCTTGTTTTCTAACATTCTTGAAGCAAAACGAAATAGCGTGGCGTCAGCGCCGTGCAATTAGAAAATCCGATATTGACAGCGCGTTTGGTCTTGTTATTGTTGAAAAGAAATGCCATTCCAACTTTTCTTACTTTAAATATAGTGAATTTCTCACTATTTCATTTCTATTTGGTTACATTTTGTTGAAAAGTTAAGTTAACAGTACCGTTCATGACACAACTTTAACGCTCTTATTTAGGTAGGTCACTTCAGCATCAACAGTAGGCGCCAGTCAACGCAACGCTCTTATTTAGGTGGGTCTGTTAGTGCCAACATAATCTTTCATTTCTTGCTTATGCTGGAAAGTTTTAAGTTTTTTTTCCATCTGGTATTGAAATCATTTTCTTTCTGCCATTTCTTATTACTTTCCAAAAAAAAAAAAAAAAATTGTATTTCTTTTCCCCTTAATTAACAGTAACTAACTACGTAACCGAATCTGAGATTTTTTTCATTTTTCACATTATCATTTATCCATTTATCCATTTGACCTTTAGAGTCGTCTGACTCCCCAATTATACATACATATGTATTTGCAACAAAATTGTACTCTCACCATAGAAAATTGTATTGCTACAACAACTACGGCTGCTGTATAAAGCAAAATGCATGCGCTTGCGGGCAATTAACTTCCACGTTGTATATCAAATTTTTTTTGTGTTTCGCACATTGTTTTTTGCAATTTTTATTTTTTATTTTTTTTTCCAACTGTAAATTTGTTATAAATTGAAATTGTTCTGCGAACAGGAGTACGTTTAACTACCAAACAGTTAACGAATGTTTAATTGCAGTTGCTGGAGTCTGGAGCGGCGAAGTGGGGTAAAGAAATGATAGACATTTTATTTCATATTGTTGCATGTTACGAGCATTAAGGCAAATGTGTTTGCAACTCGTACATATCTATGTATTTATATTCGTATATATTTGTATATGTATATAACTTCGATTCATTTAGCATTGTTTACCACAAGTGATTAATAGGAAAATGCGTTTATATCTCTTTTATAGTCTGTGCCATTGATAGATAAAATAAGTTAAAAAAGAAGAAAAAAAAACAATTCTGTTTCACTTTATGTGTCTGAGTGTCTGTGTCTGTTTGTCTATCTGTATCGTATTGAACGTACGTGCGTCTGAGTGTTTAGGTGGGAGTGGAATCGATTTGAATTCAATGAAATTGAATTGTATTGCTTGTTGGTTGGCTGGCTCGCTTCGTTCATTCATTGAGTCTATGGCATATGTCAAATTTATATACCATTTGCATATATACATACGTGAATGTGTATGTATGCATAGTGAGATGTATGTTTTCTACGAAAAACATATCCCAATAGTATTCACAATCAAATGATTTGTCATTTGTTTTTAATTATGGGAATCATTGTACAGATGTGCAATATGAATTAAAGTCTGTGTGCATTTATTCATAAATGATGTTCAATCTGAAAAAGACTTTGTTAAAAATGTTTAATTTGCAACAGAATTTAAAATGTGCATTATTATAAATGTATAATGATTTTTAATTAATCTACTAGCGAGACATTAACTAAATTTAGTTAAAACAGATTAATATACTAAAATCGTTTGTACCAATAGCTTAACTAATTATAAAGTACTTTTAAACTATTTTAACTTTAAGGTAGAACTTTGAGTTGTAGGCTTTACAAAAATAAAGAATTTCAGAAAATTTTTTAAAAAATAGAAAATTTGCTTGAAAGGAAAATTTACGGTGATGTAGAAATTATTTAAAAAGAGAAAAGTTACCACAACGTTTCAGCCAACAATAGATTTACTAAAAATATTTTAGAAAAAGATTCTTAAAAAAGGTTATACATATAAACAAAAAAAAAAAATTATTTTATAACTATTAAAAATATATTAAACTTTCTGCAAAATTAAAAATCTCCGGAAAAAGTTATAAAGTAAAATACAGCAAACTTTTTAGAAAACTTGCTCCTATAAATATAGAGTTTACAGAAAACAACGGGTTTTTTAATTTTTTCAATATACATACATATCAGTGAACGGTTGAATGCTATATTTTGTGCTTATTCACAAAAAAATGCCTTTTGTTGACAATACACATGAATTCAGTAAAGCAATGTATAACAATATTTATAAAAATAGAGTGTAATGAATAAAAATGCATGAGTTGCTTGCCATCTTCAAAGGTAAACTTACAAAAGCAATGAATACATAACGAATGGTATGAATGTTTTTAATGCCAAATGAATACATTTCATTTTATTATGTTCTTTTTGTATGATAGAAAAAATTTGCAATATTTGACTTTTTGAATTTTTTTTATTGGTACGCAAAACAGCGAAATTTATTCTATCTAAAACTTCCTCACACTTCATAATTTTTTTAAAACTTAACACCACACAATCTTAAGAAAAACTGAATGTTTACAAACAATATACATAAAAAGCAACAAATACTGAGCGAATGGTGTGAATGTTTTTAGTTGTTTTCATATGGCAACATGTTTTTTTATTGACATAAAAAAATAAATTGTAGAGAAGGCAATCAACAAAATAAATGAGTTTATACATAGCACTTCATATTTATTCTGTTGTCGATTAAAGGCAATGTAAAAGCAATGAATTATGAATAGACAATAAATGTGAATGGTTTTAATTAGTTCTCTGATACATATGTATATATGTATGTTCTTATATTTTAAACAAATAAATAAAGTTGCAAAATAACAAACAATTTGAAAAAAAAACCTAGAAAACTAAATTATTACACTCGAAACGTTTTTCTTCTCCAAAGAAAATTTATAGTTTCTTCTACAAATCCTAAATACAAAGCGACAGGAATTTTGTTGCAAGAAATATTACAAACAATTATTGGCAGAGGCCTGAGGCAATCGGTTTCAGCGACGGTTTCCCAAAAATTGTCGAAAATTATTTTAAATAAAAAAAAAAAATTTGCAAAAATATCTGTTTTAATAGAGAACCAATCTAAAGTTTCTTTAAAATAAAAAAATTAATCAGAATGTTGATGAACCGCCCTTAAATTGGTATAAACTTCATAATTTATCAGCAACTTTGAAAATAGAAAGAACTAATAAGAAATTTTTTAACCCTGCACCCTCATCTTTCGTCAAAATGACGACGCGCGATTTTATTTCCGAAATAAAACCCCTTTTTTCTGTTTGTTTTGGTCTCATTTTTCGTATAGCGTTAGGCAATTGCAAGCTGTAAATGGATGTAGACGTGCGGCGAACTACGCACATCGTAAGCGTTTGTTTTTTCGTTTCTAATATTTTGCCGTAGTCAAATTGACGAAGGATGACGTTTTCGTAACTTTCAGGATTTTCAGTGTTTTTTTCTAGTACAAATAATTTTACCATATTTTTAAGATGGCTGATCAACGATCAGTAAAGATAAAGAAGTTGAGCACTTCCTTTCCTGGACTGACAACAACGATGAATTCGAAAGCAAAATAGGCTGTGACACAGAATTTGAGCAAGATTCAAGAGCGACGGCTTTATCTTGCTCGACTTTTGTTTTGTTACAATTTCTCCACCCTTTTATCTTAAAAGCCAAAGCCAAGCAAAATGATTTATCTTCATGTAATGAACAGGTCACTATCAATATCAACACAAATAAACCCATCATGGTGGAGTTTTATAATAGTTCCAAAGGAGGAGTAGATACATTTAAGCGAAACTAACAGGTGGCCGTTAAGTCAACTTTTCGAAATTTTAAACAAATCTTTTATTAAATCATGTACAATTTATTCACATAATATGTTTCAAGGTGGCCAAAAGTCTCTAAGTCGTGTTAATTTTATAAAAAAAAAAACTTTTTTCAGGACTCATAAAAAATTAACTCAATGACAGGCTTGAAGTGCCAACACTCTCAAAAATGATATCCAAAGTCAGCCTAAACCATAACTCCATAGATTCCTAAAATGTAATTAAAGATAAAAACAATTGGAAAAATGAAGATATGCCCAGTTTGACTGTCATCAAAACGAAAAATGACAAACGTTGTTTGTGCAAAGTGCCACAAAAGGCTGTGTGGCAAGCACAAAATTAAAGTTTGTGGCTTGTGCATTATATAAAACAATTTACTTCGAAACTAATGTTTCTTTTTTAGTAAAATTTATATATTATACGAAATCACAAGATTTAATGAAAAAAAATATGTCTTATGTTATATAAACCCTTGTTAAAAAAAAACCTTGCCAATTGAGTGAAGGCTGGGCAATGTTAATTTTACGTTAGAGTATTTAAAAAAATGTATGAATTACTTTTAATATTGATTAAAAAATAACTAAATATAAATAATAAATCTTTTTTAGTACCTATTTTTGCTTACGACGTATTTTACAGTCTCTTAAAATAGGTCGTAGTCAAAATAACGAAGGAACAAAAAATAAGGATGACGTTTTAGGGTTAAATAAAAATAAAATAAAGAATCGCAAATTTTTTGTATAAAAAATTATTAAGATTCGGCCAAAAATTATATTATTAATATAACTTTGTTTTATAAAAAAAAAATATTTTTTGTTTAAAATGTTTTTTAAACACTGTTCACATACATTTAATTTGGTATTAGAAAAATTTTATTTATTAAAAAAACACATCATTTAACAAATGTTAGTAATACTTCATTAACGCTGATGTCACATCTTTAATTCTAAAATTTTCAAACAGTTTTATGCTTTAATTGATTGTCTAACTGGATTCAAACCATGCCATCTTATTTTAACTTTAAATTTTAACCCAGTTATTAAAAGTTTTTTTAAACTCTTGCACAAAAAGAAAATAACTTTTATGGCACATATTTACATCCATATCACGATTAGACATAAATATTACATGTATAAATGTATATTTATGTTAATTACTTTCCGCATCAACAATTGTATTCAAAAAGTTGTTTTAATTGTTTATTTCTCACTTAGTTTTAGTACGAGTATTTAGTAGAACGCCACCACATTTTGTGTCTATGAACTTGTGTGTGTTTTTTGTTGTTGTAAATTTCTCGTGGAAATAAATTATTTTTGTTTCAACTCCCATTCTCGTAACTTTTGCTATTACAGACAATTGAACTTTGCTGGCTGATATGATGAGTCTGTAGTTGCTTTTATCGTCAAAAAATAATATTTTAAATTATGTTGTGAATAAGTACAGTACTGTGTAATTTAAAAACATTGCTTTACATTATAGAACAATTTCAACGATCGCCAATTAGGGATTATGAAATTAACTTTCTGGTTAAGCCTAGGTTTAAGTTAAATTAAGCTTTAGGCAGAGAGAAAGAACTACAAAGTCAACTAAACATGTAAAGAGATGCTAGAAATAATTCAACTCCTTAACGCGATGTAGCAATGCATTTATTTAATAAGAATATTTTACAAAATGTTCCTAAGTTTTGTTGTTGTTAAAGGGAACTATTGCCATCGATATTATTGAAAAAAAAAATATATACAAATATATCTGCAAACTAATTATATTCAAACTACTATAAAAAAAAACCCTCAAATTGGAATTAAAAAGGGTTTCCGGTTATTACATTACACAGTACTGTATGTGAATTTTTGCAAATGAACAAACATACAAATAAGCTATAAAACAACATAAAACGTACAAACTAATCTAAACAAAATTACATCCATCAAAGACTGAGCTTATATATGTATGAATGTGTGTATAAAAATTTCTCCAAATGCTACATACAGTGACGAGCAAAAGTGTTACAGAGTACAACATGGCATTATATATTCCTTCATATTTTTCCATTAGTTAATAAAACTATTTAAATTATTTAATTTTCTCTTAAAAATACAAAACTATAAACAAATTGTTCTCTTAAAATAAATAAAAAAAAACAGTTCATTTTGTAAAATAAGGTAAATGTTACACTTTTGCACTCTGATTTTCTTCTATATATTCTGAACCTTTCTTTAATATTTTGTCCAGTAGCCTTTAGCTTTTTTAAGATCTTTCACACGCTGAGGCATGCTGTTACAGTATCGGGCCACCATTTCATTAAGAATCGCCTCCCAAATTTCTTTTACTCTTTCCCAGAGATCGTTGACTCCATTTTTCACATTTGGATACTTTGCAAGTGTGGATTTGATATTCCCCAAAAAATTTTAATTGGATTCATGTCTGGAGGTTGTGCTGGCCACTTCATGTTATCAAATTCTTGCGTCTAGTCGGCTTCTGTCCAGTGTTCGTACACTTTAGCGAATTCCTTCCGAAGTTTTATACTTCTTGTTGATAAAAAAAAGGTTTCTTTTTCTTAACAGCAGCTTTTGCACCTAATTTTTTAGGACACCGATGAACTGTCCACTCGCTGGCATCAATATTTAACGTGTTTAGAGCCTTAGCTAGGGTTATGACATTATCACTCATAACTAACACATCTTTCTTGGCCGACCAAGACGTGGAGCTGAAATTTTAATATTGTGTTTCTTTTTTTATTCTCTGGACGGGTTATATGACTTATACCAAACTTTTTCGCAATTTGTCGAACGGATTCCTTTTTATACCCTTCACCTAAGGTGATACGGGTATATATAAGTTTGTCATTCCGTTTGTAATTTCTACAATATTTATTTGCGACCCCATAAAGCATTTATATTCTGAATCCTTATAGATAGGAAAGTCGATTGAGCCATGTCAGTCTGTCTGTCTGTCCGTCTGTTGAAATCAAGTTTTCTCCGATGTCGTACGAACGCGATAGTGGTATCAAACAATCAGAAATTCTCCTGAGATGTTTGCTATTGAAAACCAGTAAAATCGCTTCATAACTGACCGAGATATAAGCCAAAAACGACGACTACCGTCTACTGAAATCAAGTTTTCTCAGCGCCCCGATGTTGTACGGGCGCGTTATTGGTATCAAACAATCAGAAATTAGACATGCCTTTTGAGAAATGAAAAAAAAAATTTTTTCGAGATATAAACAAATTGTTTTTTTTCGAGATATCGACAAAAAAAATTTTTTTACGTCAATACACGTAGTGAAGGGCATATAAGATTTGGCACAGCCAAATATAGCACTCTTACTTGTTTTCTAATAAATTTAAAATTTCACCTACTTTTGACAATTCGATTTTAAATAAACACGCGTTAAATAATAAAATATTTAAATACAACGGTAAATTTTCACATAATTTGTTGTTTTTGTAAATTTCGTTTAGGTATAAGAGATTCTGTAATGAGAGTGCAAAAGTGTTACACTTACCATTTTTACAAAATTAACTGTATTTTTTTATTTATTTTAAGAGAAAAATTTTTTTTTAATCTATTTTGTATTTTTAAAAGAACATTAAAAAATGTATGAAAAAAATTTATTTAGTTTTATTAACTAATGGAAATAATGCCATGTTGTACTCTGTTACACTTTTGCTAGTCACTGTATATTGCATAGTAAAGCTTAGGAAATAAGTAAAGTTTAAAGATTGTTTTTTTCCACAAAATAGAGAATTTTGGAATATTTTTTTTAAATCCAAAGGTTATCAAAATTTTTGTATTAATAACATTTGACCTTTTAATATAATTTACTCCAGGTCTCATATAAGGCCGTGATCTAGAAATCATCATCAAAATATTGGAATAAACAAAACATTATTTTTATTTTATTTTAAGCAGAAACATTTTCTGCTTTCACATTTTTCAAATATACATATTTTTGTGTAGGGTGTAAAATGGTCGGTCTTCAATAAAAGGAAAATAACCTTTTCATTTGTCTGTTTTATTCAATAACTTTAACGCTTCAGTGGTTTAAAATTTTCTCCTATCTTCAGCAAAACTGTGTAATTTTAAAAATATTTGTTTATTTGAACGTCTTTATTAGTTGTTTATGTGTGTGTTAACGACATAAATGACTAAATTATGACTTTAATTATGCCAGAGTAGCATTGCAATTAATTAGAGTAGTTTTTATTATTGTATTTAGAAGGAAGGCAAATAGAAATTATTTAAATGTTTTAAATCTTTTTTTTTATTATTTTATTTCTTTTTTTTTTAAGATTGTGCGTTGATAATTGTGTTATTGGCATTAGGAAAGAGTTTTTAAATCGTTGAGTCTTAAGTACATGTGCGTGTTTAAATCTAAAAATTCTAAAACAACTTTACATTGTTCTTTTAACAGTTCCTTAACCCTCAGTATAATTAAATTTAATTGTTTTAAATTTCACAGGTGAATAACGAAAACAAAAATTGTTAATTAAAGTTACTTTGGTAAAACTTTTAATTGTAAGAAATGATCGAATAATAGTTGCTAAGGCACACATGGAATCATAAGATGTGTCAGAGTAAACATATCGCACACCCAGTTCAAAAGTGACACAACTCAAAATTTTTAAATTTTTCAGAAATCGAAATAAACTGTTTTTGACGTAAATAAAAAGAGTTAAAAACAAAAACGTTGGACCATTGAATTCGAATTAAAACTATTTAGCACTTAGTGTAGGGATCTATTACCATTATATTTTCTAACACAACTAAAAATAAGTCACTTTTATGAAATGCAACTTTATACCAATTGAAACATAAAGAAAGACATAACTGTTTTTTTAGCAACAGTTAACAGCAACAAAATACACTGATATTTTTCTTATAGAGAAACAAGTGTATTGTGCATAGTTTAAGCATATAAAAACGAAAAATGAAAATATTGAGTTTTGTCACTTTTAAACTGAATGTGCGATATGTTAATCAATATAAAGAAGAAGTGTACAAAGAATAAACTTATAAAAATGTATGATGGTTTCATAACCATAATCTGAAACCATCATACATTTTTAGTTTTTATGATTATCCGTAACATATTTATAGTTTGGACAAATATATAATGATTCTTGCCATCATATATATGATCATGGTATTGACGTAAAATATGATTACAACCATATTATGATTATGACAATCATATAACGATTGTAATAATCATAAAATTTTAAAATTGTCTGTGATTATATTACCGTGACCATATTCATTCATGTTTTTTCTTTGCGTGTACCCTCACCACATGTGTGGGTGTGAAGGGTATAAAAAAGGACCATTTTGTACCCATACTTTAAAATTCATATACTCAATCAACACTTGAAAAAAAATCATAAAAATAAAAAAAAAAACTTTTTTGCTTCCTTGTATGATTTTAATATATGATACACAATACAATGGGTTTGTGAATTGTCTTAATGTAACATGTGCCTGTAACATTGCGCACAAACATTGATATATTAATAGATTTGTCTGTTTGTGTGTGGCTCTATCTTATTTTCTCCCCTAAACAGAAATTTTTCCAATAAAATTAATACATTAATAGCGTCATCATTACATTTTAATATTATTAACTATCACATACACAACATCGTCTGTATGTAAATATTTGTATTAAGTTTGAATATATGTTTGTTAATTAGAATCATATGATTTATTATAGTTCACAAACAATTTAATAAAGTAAAAAAAAAAAATATTAAACGTTTGTATTTTTTGATTAAAAATTAACTTAATTACATTTTCGAAAGTGTCATCGATAAGAAATTAAATAATGGCATTTATAATATTGAAACATTAATTAAGGGTTGATTATGAAAACTAATTGGAACAATCAATTAATTTATGTATTTGAATTCTTTTTTAATACGATTTAAGCAATAAAAATATATACATACTCACAAATTACATTAATGTTGTCAGAAAACTATTTCCAAATTTCTTAGTAACAAAACAATTTTAATATAAATTTCATGTTATTATGATTTATAATCAAATAAAGGTAATCATGCAATAGTGTCTACTATATTTGGCTGTGACGAAGTTTTTATACCCACCACCAATGTAGAAATTTTGAAATTAGCGTTTAAGGGAATCACAAGACTCTTAAATTGATCTAAATTATTTGTTCATATAAAAAATATATTGATTTAAAATTATGCCTTATATGCATATATGAAAAAATATATAAAATAGTGGCGGTTGAATACGATGAGGGATGAAGAAAACAAAATGATAATGTTGATCATATTATCTTTTTTATTAGGTCTATACTTAGATAAATTAATATTTAATAATATTTATCAGAATTATATTATTATTAAAATAAATATAGTTTATAAGGAAATATTAATGACCATATTCCAACGAAGTAAGATAATATACATTAGATATAAAAATGTCTAACAAAACACTCATACATACCACCAGATGTCACTGTGAAATTTCACAATGAAATACTACAAATAAAAGAAAAATTAAGAATACAATTCTTAAACTTTAATAAAATCGTACTTGAAATTTCTTTTTAACGATTTTAACTTAAACATTCCTTAAGCAAGGAGAAAACGGTTCTATTTTAAAACATTGTCCTTAAAAATTTTAAAACAAAAAAAATTAGGTCTATTTGTGTTACATTAAGTCCTTTTTGTTTAAATTTATCATTCTTGAACCAATCATTTTCTACTTAACAAAATTACTTACTTACCTTAAATTCCGTATCGGTCTTGTGTTGTAAATGAAATGACAAACTTAATACGTCCTCTATCGTTTTTTTTTTGGTGGTGGGTTTAACAAAAAATGTTTTTCTAAATATGAAATGTCAGAACTGACACCTACTGATAAATAATGAAACATAAATTTAATACAAGGAAGTCAATATTATTGCTCAGTGGAATAAAGAATATAAAAATAAACACTACCTCAGATATATAGTTCATAACTTATGATTATTCTTAATATAAATATATATTTTAAAAATATATTCGATATTTTTTTTTATTTTTCAACAATAATTGTGATCTGTAAATCGATTTAAATTTTGTATCTTTAATTCAAAATTGTATATCAAAATCACAACTTAACATTTAAAAGCGAAATATCAAACGTCTTAATTTTATAATTTATTTCATAACCCTGCATTTACACATGCAGGTATTGTCGTACAAGTTAAGTTACTTAAGTGTTTACACAGTTTAGTAAAAGTTTATTTTTAATGTATTATTGTACATTTATTATTATAACATTTGCTATAATAACCAAATTTAAAGCTATAGGTATTTACAAAACAAACAAAAAAATTTCAAAAAAGTAAAACAAATACAAAATAACAAATTAACTGCTAAAATCATTAATAGTACGATGACATTGAGTAATTCCAAACCAAATTGCCATTTGAATCAATTTCTCAGATTATAATGTTATTAAAAATGCCATCATCATCATCATCATCATCATACACACACACGCACTTACACGCTCACAGTCTTTTATCTACACAAGCTCTAAGCACTGAAGGGGATTTTTAATGGTTTTAATACGCATGTCTCAGCCATATAATTGTAATTTAACAACAAATATAACAACAGCAACTATTATTGAGTGGTAACAATTGTAGCAACATTTTCTACTTGCCCTCCCCTCGCAAATGTTATCACGTTCTGAAGTCATAAAACCTCATCATGATAATTGAAAAAGATTAAATAACTCTTACTCACAAACGACCAAAATCACACAAACAAACAAACGAATACAAATCCAACAAGTTTAATATACTTATAGCAGTTTTATAGCTTATGCAACATGTTTAATTGTTGAGCAAATGTTGCTATAGATTTAAAATGTTGAAATGTAGAAATAGTGTTTCTACTTTCACTTGTCTGTTTGTATTTTTATGTCTCTCTTTCTCTTACTTTTGTATATTATTTTTTTAAACTTCTCTTTAAATTTATTTTTATTTTTCTTAGGATTTTTTTTTGTTTAAGCAATTTTAAATACTGTAAAATGGTAGTACATATTTACGTTTCCTGTTTATATTACAGTGATTTCCGTTTGAATTTATTGCTACATTCTTTTATACCTGTTAAATGTGCACAGTGGTATAGAAAGTAAACAAATTTAAAGTTATTAAGGAAAAATTAAAAAATATTTTTTTTTTAAATTTACCTCTATTGCAGAAGTTGTCATCGAATATAATTTTTTTAACACGTTCGCTGCCGCCGCATATTAAAAAAAATTTACCAGTG
>NDXZ01005090.1:0-14035 GCA_003055125.1 Paykullia maculata | reverse complement strand
TTCTGCTAAAATATTCATACTTTAAATTTATTGTAAACTTTATAAAACTTCTTACCTGTTTGGTAATGAAATCCATAAATAATATTTATTATCGTCATGTACAAAATTAACATCGTCAAGCATAATGATGATGGGGGTTTTTTTTTGTTTGTTCGATGACGTTGTTTTAATTAAATAATAATTTGCTGATATTTAAAACTGTTTTTCGTGATTTTTATTAATTAATAAAGCCTGAAGCTATAGTTTTTTTTATAAAAATTTTGATTAAAACTGAAAATTGAATAACCTCACACCGAGTCAAAACTGCATTGTCAGGTGTGTAGATCATACGAGAAATAAGGGACTTAAATATATTGTTTTAAGCAGCGCTTTTCAATATTTTTGAAAACTAAAGGAACTAAAATTTTCTGTCAACAGAGATTATAAAAAACAATTTAATTTTCAATACATGGATACACCATGTCATGTGGGTTTGTTACATAATTGTCAATTTAATACTAAAACAGGAAATTTATAAAAATATATTTTAGTACGTGAAGAAATATTTTTTTTAGCATAATGTGCTTATGGCAAAGTGTTATACTTGCCATAGGAGTGTGCACAGAATAATTGATGCATACTTTTATTGTAAGTATAAAACTTGTTTATATGTACAAAAAGTTTTTAATGCTAATTATTGTTTAATTGTTAAAGCTAGAATATTCACTTTATTATGTTACAAAATATGAAATTTCCATCTCTGATGCATTAATAACAAAATTTATAAACATTTGCGAAAATATTGTGCTGCACTTAAAATTAATACATGAATTACCAACAAAATTTGTACAGCTTTTGTTCAATAAAATTACATAAAGCTCTTACAATGATTTGAATTGAGACCCAGATTTAGGCTTCTTTGCAGGGAGTAGCAAAGCACAGTTTTGTATTAAAAAACAAAATTTCCTGAAATTTTTCTTTTCAAGTAATATTTAAAAATATAATAATAGAAATTTTTTTTAAAAATTTAGTGAAAAGTTATTCTTAACCGATATTTTTTTTTTTTTAAGAAAATTATTTTCAAGACAATTATACAAATATCAAGCAAGAGCGCTATATTTGGCTGTGCCAAATCGTATATACCCTTCACTAGTATATATATGTATGTATATATGTGTGTATATGTATGTATTTACATGTCTGAGGTACTTGAAAAAAAAATTGTTTTGCTTATATCTCAAAAAAATTTTTTCCTTTAAAAATTTCGCAAAAGGCATGTCTTACACACAAATATAATCATTTTTGGATTAAAAAAAAAGTGTTTGCTTATATCTCGTTAATTGTCGGATTTTGGTGATTTTCAATAGCAAGAATCTCGGTCGTTTGATACTAATAACGTGTCCTTACGACATCGGGGGGCTGAGAAAACTCGATTTCAACAGACGGACAGACGGCTAAATCGACTTTCCTTTCTATAAGGATTCAGAATATATATACTTTATGAATGACAAACTTCTATGTACATATATACCCTTGTCACCTGTGGTGAAGGGTATAAAAAAATAAAAAAAATTTTTTTTTCAAATTTCTTTACAAAACCCAACATTTTTCGATAAAAAAAATAATCACTAAAAACTTTGTCAAAAAAAAACAATTTTAAAAATTAAAAAAATGTTTTTCAAAGACTTCACTAACACGTTAATATTTTTTTAATGAAACTTATTGAATTTTTGTTTGTGCTCATGAGAGGTGGAGAAAAGAGAGAATTTTCTAAAGCTTGTTGCTTAAGTCTTTTGATTTGTATAAAACATTGTGCTGAAAGCAAACGAAATTTGAAACTTTTAATCTGCAAAAAATATTATTAAACGAAACCCCTTAATAAATCTTTTATCATTGTCTTATATTCCTAGAAATATTATTTATTTCTGTGTGAGAAATATAATGAATTTCTTTAATTTAAAGCAATAGTGAAAATAATAAAATAAAACAACACATAAACAGGAAATTTCATTTAACACTTCCACGAAACAACTAAATAAATAAATCAAAACAACAATCACAAACAAAACCAACAAAAGCCTAATAATAATAATAATTTTATGCTGGTAACAACAACTACAACAAAACAATTGATACTTGAATCAAAGTTTAACAAATTTATTAGAAAGATTTCAGTTTTGTTCCCACACAAAATTTTAAAGCTGCTCTTTTTGTGTGATATCTTTGAAAATATATAAAGAAAAAAATACCAAAAGGGACTACTGCACAACTAAACAATAGTGAAAAAGAAATACCTTTAAAATATTTTTTGTTTTCTTTGTTTTCGTTTTGTATAAAACGTGTGCAGACTTGAGCTTTCGCTTTATTTTAGGCCAGAAACCGTTTCTTTAGAAAAAAAAATAAAGCAAGTGGCATCATTATAGTCGTCAACCTTTTGTAATCATGATCACGATTTTCAGCTAATGATTAACAGTAGTGAATTTAGAGTTTTTTTTTCTTTTTTACGATTTCAACTTTTGGTTTTGCAATATTCGAGAGAAATCTTTATTTAGCTAATAATTATATCCTCAACAGTAGGTTAGTTAATAATTGAAGGAGAATGGAGAAATGGTTAAAAAAAATTTTTACAAAATGTTCTTTAACTTTAAAACTAATTGATTTATGTATCTTAAATATTTTTTTTAAGTACCTAAAACAAAAATTAATAATTATCTTTAACAAAAAATTAAAAAAAAATTGTCTACAAATAAAAAAAATATTAAAATTAAAACTCTTCCAAGAAACTATAAATTTTTTAAATATTTTTCTTTATATTTATAATGCATCAGTATTTTAGCGTCATTCATATATTAATGGTCTTTCGTGTTTTTATTTGCAAAATTACTTTAGAGCTACAAAGTCCCAATTTACAAAGCAGAAATTAAGAGGCAGATAGAAGTTTAAAGTTTGTTGGCGAGGGATTGAGGAGATCGACGGCGCCTAAAGAATAAAAATTTCTAGCGGCGCAACTTAATGGCTGTGCGTCGTTAGTTTAATATCAAATACATCCTTTTTTTTAATATCAAAAATATTTTTCAAAAATTTTAAGAACAAGAAATTTAAATTTTAAAATTCTTAAAAAATTTATAATCTATATATATAGAAATATTTAAGAGTCGGATACCTTGCAATTTATGTACGAATTCGATAAGAAGATTACTTTTTTTTCATTTTTCCTATATTACAGTGGCTACTAACTATCAAAAGCTTTGGATTCTAGGTGTTGCTTTTTTTTAAACTGTGTTGATTTTAGTCCGTGATAGGCAATATCTAAAGTGTATTTATTAACATACATATTAATGTACGTAGATGAGCTGTCAAAAAATTCAAAATTCAAATTCAAAAAATTTTTGTGTGGTTCCCCTTAATTTTCTTAATTAATTTCTGGTGTGTGAGTTCTACAACTTGGGAGTTTTTTATATGGAAATAAATAAATAAAACAGCAATTTTTGCCAAAAAATATATTTTTATATAGTGCGTATTGATGAATTAGTTATCTAAAGGAGGTGTGGCACCGCCCATAAAAAGAAAATACATAAATAAATATATATTAGAGTCGGATACCCTGCAATTTATGTACGAATTCGATGAAAAGATTACTTTACTTAAAAAATTATATAAAATGTCTTCTATTCGCTTCTCATTTTTCACATATTACCTTGGCTACTAACTATCAAAAGCTTTGGATTCTAGGTGTTGCTTTTTTTAAACTGTGTTTATTTTAGTTCGTGATAGTCAACATCTAAAGTATATTTATCCATATTTTTGTACGTACATGAATTGTGCTTCAAAAGTAAAGGTGGATTCACCCACTTGTTTCGGACAAAATTTTCGTACGGACAACATTTTTTTTTTACTGAGAGTTTTCTGCAGCACGATTCACTGTATACATATGTAAACACCCGATTTTGCAACTAAATTTAGTTTCGTATGAAAAAATTTAAACTAGTGGCAACTCAGTTCAATTTTGTCTAGACAAAAATTAAAATTAAACCAATTCAAACTGAGAGTTGTTCGGAAAAAACTGTTTGTCTATCTCTTAAAAAGAGAGACGTTAAAATCAATATAAAAAAAAAAATGTACGGACAAAAATTTTGGCTTGACACAATGAGTGAATCCACCTTAAATAACTTCCGTGCGAAGCCGGGGCGCTCAGCTAGTGATACTATAAATTAAAATTTTTTTTAAGGTTTCTTTATAACCCTTCGAATTTTCTACACCAAATAAAATATTTTTTTTAAACTTCAGCAATATTTCTTACTCAAAGCTGATACTACAATTTTAAAATAATCAATTCCCATTAAAACTTAAATAAAAATAAAAAACGTAATGAATGTAAGAAAAAAGAAAAGGAACTTTAAAATTATTCACGTATGTGCGTGATCTTGAAATTATATATTGAGACACGTTTTGTATAACCAGAAAACTAAGTACAAGTATTAACGCCATTGACCTATGATCCGTAATAGTCCACCTTATACAATAATTTCAGCACTTTTTCTTATGTTTAATACCAACTACACGTACAAATATTTTTACCCGGTTTATAAACCAAAAAAAAAGAAATAAAAAATTATCGAAAACTTGTAAAAATGTTCCAACATGATCAACAAAAATCTCTCTACATTGATCTTCTTGCACTATGCACAATTTAAATGTACGCGAGTGAATATTTTACAATAAAGTTCAATACATTTACTTCTACATCAATTTCTATATGATTATTTTTCGTTTTTTTTTTCGTTTTGTGAATTTTTGAAGTTAAGAAGATGGTCCATAAAACAGAAATAAAAAACATTACATGGCTAAGCCGCCTGATCATGATGGTTGGTGGTGATCGTCATCGTCATCTTTATCATCATAGCCAGGCAAAAGATCAACACCACTTAAATTATTTTATGATGTAGATGTCGAAGACGACCAAAAGGCCAGATCATACTCGTTCATACCTTTCGCTTATTTAACTACAACTGAAACTAGATAGTAACCAAAAAAAAAAGAAAAAAAACAAATACAAAACAAAAACAACTAAAAGAGTGAACAATTCAATTTTCCAGGCATGCACCAAGATTGAGTAAATTGTATTTCAAAGGTTCACCTTGGGAAACTTACAACAAAAGATGCAGTCAGATTTATGGTAATAAAATTGCACCGGGTTATTGTTACTTAAACAAATTTTACGAAATAAACCAATATACAACAGTAATAAAATCGTTAACGAACAATAACAATAACAACAAAAAGTTAAATAAATATGGATAATATAACAATAAAAAAACAAAAGAAGAAAAAAGATTTATATTATATTCATATTGATAAAGGAAGCCGATATTGAATGTGGTGAATGGGAAAAGCAGGAGTAAAAGGTACTGCACTTTGCTTACGCTTTACTTGAAACCCAATCTGAGAATTGATAATAGTTTAGGTGTAATTTGACAAATATTTCATTGCTAACGATTTCTTCCTATATAGTGCTTATTGTTATCTAACAGATGATGATGTTAATGCCATAATAGAGGAAGTTCTTTTAAACAAGCCGGTATTAAAATTGAAATGAGAAATGACAAGTGGCTTTGGGACACCATCTATTTTTAATTTCCTTAAACATACAAAGCTTTTGGACTTTTTTATTTATTTCCATCAGCCACTTCTTTGTCTAGCAACCCATTCTCATATTACCTTAAACTTTGCCTAAAGATTATTCTAGGATTTTGTTAAGAAATTTTGGTACTAGAAGATTCACCCTCTATTCTTATATTCGAAACTTTCTTTTGTGGTTATCAAACTTCTATTGCAGCAATCGCTATTACTTGTAGCAACAACCATACAATTGTACAATCACAACTAAACCTAACGATTGGTGACAATATGTTTGGTTATCACAACAACAACAACTGTTTTCTCAGTTTTAAAACCTGTCATAGGAGAACACACTTTAAAATCCAGTCACTTTCTATACTTTGATTTAAGAAGGGTGTTTTTTATAGAGGTATAGAACTTTAAGTTGGCAACACTTTTTTAACTGGCGGCTATTTTGTCAGCTGTCAAATGATTTATGTTTAGTTTGGTTTGGCATTTCAACATGAATAGACTGACGCGTGAACAACGCTTCCAAATTGTGTAAATTTATTTGAAAACAAGATTGCCGTTGATCTCGATTTTGACAAGCGAATTTTGTTTAGCGTTTCCCGTACTTCTTTAAAAACGATGCTGGTCAGAACGTTACAGTCAATGGTATCTGCTATAAAGCCATGATTACTGACTTTTTCGTTTATCAATTGAACAACCATGATGTGCAGGAGTTGTGGTTTCAACAAAATGGCGCAACATGTCACAACTGATTTGTTGAAGGAAACGTTTGGTAACCGCATAGTTTCACTTTTCGGACCAATAAATTGGCCTTCATGATCGTGCGATTTAACGCGGCTAGACTATTTTCTGTGGGGGATTTGTGGGGTCGCTAGTCTACGCCGATAAGCCCGAAACGATTAACCACTTAGAAGACAACATTAACCGCGTTATTGCCGATATACGGCCACAAATGTTGAAAAAAGTTATTGAAAATTGGACCTCCAGATTAGACTACGTCCGAGCCAGCTGTAGCGGTCATATGTCAGAAGTCATATTTATGTAAGTTATAATGCCAGAAGATTAATCTTTTTAATAAAGTTAAATTTATGTCAATTTGAAAAATTCATGTTTGTTTTATTCCATTTCAAAGTGAAACACCATTTAAAACAAACGATGGCAAATATTCCACTTGAGAATCTTACAATGACGAGAAAACGTATATTAGAATCATCTCTTTAAGCCAGTTGGCTTGAGAACAAAAAGGTAGACTTCAATTTCGTCTAAGTTGTATTTTATAAACTTTGAATGAATTTTCCTGAAAACATTTTTTTTCTGATATACATATTACAGATGCCTAAACAAACTCAATATGATTAATTCTCATTTTAATGTAAAGTCACTATGATTTTTTTCGAACTAACAAATAAAGAAATGGCAAAAACATAGAATGGAAATACACACATCGTAGAATGTCAGCAAACGCTCATACGCATAATCTAGTTATACTAATGAACAGTCAAATCTACTACTACAACAAAGCACAGTAGGCTGAAATTTAAACAAGTGCCAATAAGTAGCTACTACCGTCATTTTACAACAGATGTTGCATTTAATATGCCTTGAAAAAAAAATCAACCAACAGTAGTTATGACCTTCTCTCTAACCTCACATACTCACAACAACTGAAACAACAAAAACACTTTATTCCTATTAGGCATATTATGGCAAAAACAATAGCAAATGTTGCAAAGGTAACTAACTAACTGCCAACAAATATTAAAAACTTCAATCATCATTCTAAGCAATCACATGCCAATACAGTACTGCTCCATTCAAACAAAACGCTTTAAGATCACACACACACACACACACACACAAACTCAAACTCTGTAAGGCAAAATCCTTTCATTTGCAAAATCAAGCATTAAGAATTCATCTGATCTTTGAACACATACTCACACGTACTTAGCTAACCGACTGATCTTTTCAAGATATTGCTAGTGATGACCAGAGAGAACAGAAGAAGTAACCGAAAATGTATAGGAAAACAAAAAAAAAAGACGATAGATACAACGATTTACAAGAAACGTCTGGCAAAACATTAAACATAAATGATCTTGCCGAAAGGTCATTGTGATCATTTCCGCATGATTACAAATCAACAGATATAAAATGTATAGGTTGGCAAATAATATAAGATGCAAATATATATTTTAAATTAAAAATCTTTAAAAATTCAGATGAGTTGCTAAAAAGAATCTTCTAAGCAGTTACGATTTTTTCCCAACTATAACTCTTGTTTAGAAAAACTTTAATGAAATTCATTTAGGAAATCATTTTTTAATACTGAAGAGAATAAGAAATTAAATTGAATTAAAATTTTTAAATTCGTTAGCGGCATGGAACAGGGTAATATACTAACGCCTCTAATATATATTTCAACACCACTTTTGAAATTTGGTATGCTTTTCAAGTTTTGGTCAACTTGCTTAAGCCTTTTTCTCTATTATGATGATGGTAGGTGTTTCTTTCTTTTGCTTTAAAAAAAAACTTTCAACTTTCCATTACTATGTTTTCTAACATATATTTTCTACTGTCAGCCGATACAACAAGTACTATTACAGAACTCTAAAACGAATGCAAAACACGAATATTTTCTTAGTGCTTAAAACTCTTAAGCAACAACTGTTCATATGCTGGCACAGCAGTGATCTCTAAATGTATCTTGGAAAAATGCGGGTACGAAGTAATATATTCTTCAAGCAGAAAATAAAAATTCAATGATCATCTTAAATAAAATAAAATAGATGCAAGAATTACTTAACTAAAGCAATAGACCATAAATATTCTCAACAAAACACATACATACACATATAAGTACATGCATACAACTTGGCGCACCTCCCTGCCATTATTGTTGTAATTGTATCAAAAAAAAAAAATTTATTAAATATTAATATTAAATTACATTAACAACATCGTCATGAGAGTTCGTTCAAGCCAAAATAGTCTCGTGTGGCTGTTTTCAAAATTTGTAACTTCGTCGTTTTATTTTAAAAAGATCAGAAAATCTTTGCCTCCCAGTTGCAAACGAATGCATCTAAACGACTTCGTAAAATGTTTAAATTTGCAAACAGTCAGAGTGCAAAATTTTAAATTTAGCTTAACCTTAAAAAATCTCTGAGTAACTGCAACAAACTTCTTATACTCATTGCAAATTTCTTAAAGAGCGTTTATATCTCTTTAATGGGGAGAGAATTTTTTATACATTTTTTTCGCAACAAAAAGGGGAGCATAAAATAAAGGTAATTTAAGGGGTAAATAGAGTGTTGAAAAGGAGAAGCTTAAAAATAATGCCAAAAGGAGAAGCTTACATTTTAGTATAAGGAGAGATTTCTTGCAAAAAGGGGAGCACTAAAAATGGGATATTTAGTTTAAAGGAGAAAATACAAAAAATCAAAAGAGGAGTTTCAAAAATCCAACTTATTCTCCTTAAAAATAATTTTTTATGGAGAAATTAAACATGTTAAAACGACAGCTTTGAAGGGAATTTTCTCCTTTTTGCAAAAAAAATATAAAATATGGAACTTAGGTAGGATCGCTCACACCAGAAATATGAGAATTCTTGTTTTCATCTTTTTTTAAAGAAAAAAGAGAAGAATCAAAAATTTATGTTTTCAGAGAAATTTTAAAAATGTAAGGAGATTCATCCCCATTAATCTTAAAAAAAAATTGAGCAAATATAAATAAAATTCACAAAAAAAGACTTTTGAATATCTCAAAAAGCAAAAGACAAAATAATTTTAAAATCTCAATCAAATTGTAGTATTTTAGGTATTTTAAAGAACATTTATATCCTTTTTTGGCACAAAAATTATAACATTGAGAAGACATTACAAATCTCCATATAAGTTAAGATCCCCAAAGTTGTTAGCGCCATAGATTAAAGTATTGACCTATGTACATGAATTCGATGTTGGCCTTTTCATTTAATTATGACCCCGGTTATTTAAGTAGTTTGGTACTTTAAGCCATTTTAATATTTCTAAGAAACATTTATATTGTAAAACAACTTAAATACTAGTTAGTTTTACACTACATACATATGTACATATATAATATCCAAATACTCGGCAATGCAATATCAATTTACATTCTGCTTCTTGAGCCATGGCTTAATCCATATTTTTTATTTAGAAATTTTCAAGCAATTTATGTTTTAAAAAATATCAGCTGCTTTGTCAGTCGCTTTAATTTTAAATTTCGACACCACTTTAATTATTCTTTAAAATTCCCAATAGAAAGAAATCTTCTTCATCAAATTAATTTCTTTAATTCTATGGAAAAATTTTTATAATTTTCTATTAAAATTCATATTTAAAAATTTCCATATATGTATGTACATTAAATCCCATTTCAAACTCCTTTTTAAAACTCTACAAAGGGGTTCATGTTTGCAAAATTTGAACTCCTTCATAAAAACACCCATATTTTCTCACAAAATACAATTTTCAGGGGTCGTTTAAAACTTAAATGGGGAACTTTATATTCTCCTAATAAAAAGGGGAAATATAATAATATTTTTTAAATCAAACCCCTTAATAAAAGTCTACAAACCTTACAAAAGGAGGAATAAAAAGGGATATTTTTTGCAAAATTCAAACAATTTTCTCATTAAATTAACCACTTTTTTCTTACTGAGAAAACATTTCAGGGGTGGATTGAAAACATTTTTATACTTCTATTAAAAAGGGGAATGAATAAATAATAATTTTTTAGATCATTTTGCTAATGTCTCTGTGTTAATAAAAGAGAAACAAAAGTGTGCAGTTATTAATAAATGATAGAGCAAATAAAATCCATCCAACACGTGTTCGTCACATTTGTATGGCTTAATTTGTTTACAGCAACAAAAACGTCTAATTTATATGTATGTATCTGATTGTTAAGGGGGTGTGAGAACTTTTTATTGTATTTTTGATAGGGGTGATATAAACAACAATGCCTTTAGAATAGAACTGTGATATAGATGTATGTATAAGCGTAAGGAACAATAGATTTATAGTCGCGTTTAAAGTTAATTACAGCAAAGTAAAGATTATTTTTTAAAAGTTAAAACATTTTAATGGAAGATTTCTATAGAAGTTGTTACTTTATAACAAAAAATTAATTCATGTTTTTTACATTTTTTTTTTTTTTTGATAAACTTTTTTCTTTATCGAAAACAGAAAATTTGCATTTTTTTAATAGAAATTTTCAAACAAAATTTTTCATTTTTTTATAGAAAAAAATTTTTTTTTTCAAAAAAATAATAATTTTATATTTTATATGGGGGACTTGGCAAGTTTGCGTGGCATGTTTTATGTTTATTTATTTTTGTACATTTTTATTGTATATTATAATAAAAAAAAATTGACAGGAAATGCGCATAAAAATATTTTAAGCTTGTGAGTCTAAATTGCCGTGCCCAGAGTTGCGAAAGAAATTTCATAAAAATGTTTGGCAATTAATTTGCGAAATTAAAAAATCAACAAATTAAGGGCATTTAAACATTGACATGTATACGTATAGAAAGCACTTTGTATCTGTTTTTAAGCACGATTTGCACATGGAAAAGTATAAAATTTAAAATATTAAAAATTTATACGAAAAAGAAGTGCAGTAGTTTAAATATTTTGCCATTAATATAAACATTAAAAGTTGTTTCGGTATATTAAAGTAATTTAAAATCAAACTCTTTTACAAATGACAAACGTTTGGCAATTATGTTTACGATCGAATTGCTACCTACCACAAGTTAAATCTCTTATTTAACATTAAAATCACTCGTTATTATTAATTGCAAAGCAATTGAGGCTGAAAATATATAACGACACATGCACTTAAAGTTATCAATACCTTAAATTAAAAATAAGTTATTAGTCTTAAACTTCAACTTATTTTACAAAAAAAGATACCAAAAGGTTAAGCACTAAATTGGTCCTTAAATTTAAATTAATTTTTTTTCACTGCACCATAAAAGTGCGATGGTGCGATGGTGCGAGGCTGTCATATTAACAATAAATTAAATAAAATTGATGATTTCAATTAAGAAACATGTTGCCAATAAACAGGTACATACATACATACATACATCCATACGCAAACAAACACACACATTCGTTAATATGCAATTTAAACTAGTATTGCAGGAAATTCACTAGCAAACTCCGGGGAAGAATTAAGTTCCTACTCTTTAATAAAAAATTTTAAATAAAAAATAAAACACAACAACACGTTGTTAATGCTGTTGCCTGCAGTAGTTATTGGTGCATCCAAACACAACCTATTAAAAGTCAAAGAAAGCGAATTGTTAAAAATTAAATCTCGGCCTTTAAATGTTAAGACGATTAAAAAACATTACCAACAAATATATTGTGAAAAGAGATCCTCATCATTGGCATCAAAGAGATGCAGTGGCAAAATTTTAAAAAATTAACAGCAGCTACTACGCGTTGTGTATTTGTAACAGAAAAATGAAAACAAGAGCAACAACAAAAATAAAAACAACAAGTAAAAACGTTATATGTTGTTGGACAGGCCTAAACATATTATACCCTACAACTTAATAAATAAAAAATATAAAATTAATTTAGAAAAACTTTAAATATAATTCCAATATTCTACAACAAAAAATGTTTGCTGATCCATAACGGAAAAGAAAGCAAAGACAAATTCTACCTTAAATTGATCTGCATGATTCAGGGTGGGTCTACTTGCTTAAATATTACAAACATAAGCACATATACATAGTAACTCCCCATCGTTGATGGTGTAGGGCTTCCAAACAGAAGCATAAGATGCAGCTGCTATTTATGTAGCTTAGTCAGGCTCAGGTTGCTGGTTTTGTGATTAAGGGGTTGGGTGAATCTAAAAAAATTCAAATTGTGCTACCGTATTTTAACAGATTTAGTAAGCAATTTAAAAAAAGGATAATTGTTGGAATAGTCTTTGTATTATTATTGCCAAGTCTATGTCTAGCTTAAGTCCAGTCTATGTCTAAACTATGTCTCAATAAATAATAATGTCTAGTCAATGTGTAGCCCTTTTTAGTCTATTTCCAGTCTATGTCTAATCTTATCTAGTCTCTGTTTAGTCTAAAGGCAGTCTAAATATGACTAGACTACGTCTAGTCTATGTCTAGCCTATGTCTAATCTATGTCTGGCCATTATAAAGTCTTTGTCTAGTTTATGTGTAATTTATATCTTGATTAAGTTTTGATTCTGCATTGTCAAGTCTATTTTTATTCTATTTCTAATATTAATGTCAAGTATTTTCAATTTTCTATTTTCTATTTAGTTGTTATTTAAGTTTATGTCCAGTTTCGTATATGTACATACACACATACAAAGAAGACACACATATGTATAAATGAAAGGCATAACTTTTTTCACTCCCACCGGTATCCCAATCCTTAAAATTAAATTAAAATAAAAAAAGGTGGCAATTTCTTGTTAAGTTTATAGTTGATGAGTTAATTTTTTACTTCTTACATTTTACTCTTAATTTCGTTACTGCAGTCTGTAGCCTTCAATATAAAGATTTTTTCACGATTCTTATCCTTATTTGATGGTGCTGTTGATGTTGTGGTAAATTAGGTGATTCTCAAATTGGCAAAACATGTTTAAACATGTCAAAAATCTCACTGAAGTAGATTCTTTTTAATGTTTGAATTTCTTTTTTTTTTTTGGACGCATTTTTAATATTGAAAAAAAAACACAAAAAGCAAAATATCATCGTTAATTTGAGAGTTTTGCTTTTTCGTTTTGGTGATGGGTTTGATTTTTGGAATTGTGTTTTTTTTTTTAATTTTAAAATTTTTGACAATTAAGAATTTTGGCAGCTGCATTTTTAATTTAGTTTCGAGGATAATGGATGAGCTTTTAAGGAACACGTTATTAGCGTTGAAACATCAATTTCATACGTTTTTAAAAGGTGTCATTTAAAACAATACATATACATACTTACATACATACATACATATATATATATGTTTGTGCGTATTTTGTTCATTTAAATTTTTTTTTTTTTTGAATTATAAAGGTAGGCTATCACTAAGATAATATTTTTTTTTTAGAATTCATAAGATAATGAGTTCCAAAGCTATTAAAAGCCCTTCCATTGATTATAAAATTTTTAAGATATTTATCTAAAATAAACGTTTGTTTCATAAAAAAAAAAATTATTTCAACCACTTAAGGGTTTAATTTTTCAAATATGTATGATTTTTTTGGCAAAACAAATACAAGCCGCCTTAAAAAAAACTTTACTAGAAAAAAAATATATTAAGCAGATGTTTCACGTAAATCTGTCGTTATCTTCAAAAAGAAATATTTGCAATATTTTCTTAGTTTTTGATTGGGCCGCCAACAAAAACGAAACAAAACGCCAAGCAAAGCCAAACCT
>NDXZ01005089.1:0-15510 GCA_003055125.1 Paykullia maculata | reverse complement strand
GTCGCAAATGAATATTAAAGAAATTACAAACGGAATGCCAAACCTATATATACCCTCACCACTTGTGTGTGTGTGAAGGGTATAAAAATAATACGCTTATAGTATTAATTAACGTAAATACAACGTAATTATGATTAAAATTGCGTTTTGGTTACTCTAGAAAATAAAAAAGGTTAAAGGGGCCCTGGAACTTGATTTGCCTACGGGCCCCGACATGCTGAATCCGGCCCTGTCAATGCCTGCTGCAGCTAAAATTTTTTCCTCTGCATGGAAAAGAAATTTTTCCTCATAAGGTATTTTTCACGTTTTGCTTCTGATCAGCCTACTTACAAAATTTTTTGCTTAACGTTTTTACCTTACCTTGAATCTTTAAATGGTGGGCCGGAAGCATTCAGTTTTGTTAAAAATTATATCCAAAAATGTTTAGCTTTGGCTTTTCCTTGAGAAAAAGTATTTTGCCAAGTCCGTATGTTTTGCCATAAAGTTTCCAAGAATCTCCTTTTGGGTAAAATTTATTTTTTATATTTTCGACCTAAAAGTAATAAAATTATTAATAATTTAAATTTTTTTAATACACAAAAATTAGTTGCTTACATTTCCTTTTTTTCTTCCTCTTTTCCTTGAAAAACGTTATTTCGAATGCCTTTTTGGGGAATTTTAAAGAAAAAAATTTTCGATTTTTAAGCAAAAAAAAATTTTTTTTCGAGATATTAGCAAAATAAAATTTTATTTTTGTTTTGTTTTTTTTTTTAACACAAAAATGATTATATTGGGAAAAAAAGCAAAAAAAATGTTTGTGTATTTTGAAAAAAATTTACTAATATACACACATAGAGAACGTAGTGAAGGGTATATAAGATTCGGTATAGCCGAATATAGCGCTCTTACTAGTTTTAATTCACTTATTTTTTATACTTGTATCTTTACTTTCGACAATAACAATTCACACCGTAACCAGTGGACTAATAAATAAATAAACGCGAATTTGAAACAAGTCAATTCACGCTTCATCAAAAATAAATACGTACATACTTTGTGTTACAAAATATGTATTACCTTTGCACTTTAACTAAACAAAGGTCAACTAAATAGAGGTCATAAAAACACTCCGACATAACTAAAAAGGAACATGTTTATTAAACAATTGCAGTTAAAGTAAGAGCGCTATATTTGTCTGTGCCAAATCTTAAATACCCTTAACTATGTGTATTTATGTATATGTATTTATATATCCATATGTATGTATGTATTTGCATGTCCGAAAGGTAATTTAAGTATTTTAGTTCATATACATAGGTTTTTCGCCTATATCTTTGCTAATTCTGGGCCAATTAGCAATTTTTTTTAAATTAACCAAAAAGGCATGTCTTACACATAGTTTTTTTTGCTTATATATCGAAATATAAGCAAAAAATATAAAATAAACACTTGTGTAAATAACACTTTTTTTTTTGCTTATATGTATCTCGAAGAAAATTTTGGTTTATATCTCGAAAAAAAAAATTTTTTTTCTGAAATTTCCCAAAAGGCATGTCTTACACACAAATATAATAATTTTTGTGTAAAAAAAATGGTTGTCGTCTTTTTTGGTTTATATCTCGGTCAGTTATTAGGCGATTTTACTGGTTTTAAATAGCAAGCAGGTGGAGAGAATTTCTGATAATTAGATATCAGTACAGACAGACGGACATGGCGCTGGTGAAATTTTCTAATAAACAAACAAACAAACAAATCGACGTAATGAATATTGTAAAAATTATAAACGGAATGACAAACTTATATATACCGTTGTCACCTCTGGTGAAGGGTATAAAAATTAATATTTTGCTTTGAGAAATACATATAGCACTTTTACAGGTTTAACTATGTTAACTATGTATTCCCAAATTTAATATTTTAAAAGCGTTTAAGGTTGTCACTTCACTTTTTCGCTGACACTTACATTCACCCTCTTGGAGAATAAAAACAAAACTAGTAAAAGCGATTGAGCTAGATCAGGGATGGCGAACCAATGGCGAACGTTTGAAAATTTTGATGGCACGCACAAAAACAATATTATTTATTTTTATAAGTTATAAATCTCATTGTAAATTTATATATCTTGGCCCACTGTAATTTGTGATTAATTTTGTGCATATTAACTACTGTAGCTTGATTTGTTAATCTACCATTAGTTTTATTTGCTTCTCATTTAAATTCTTTAACTAGTGTGAACAACAACCTGAATGCAGCCACACAATATATAAGATTTGTAGATTGTTTGGAGGAAATAAGACTATTTCTAAATAATGAGAATATTATTGACCAATGTAATGAATTATTGGATGTAGAATGGCTAGCAAAGCTATATTTTTTCACTGATTTATGCTCTCACTTAAATGAATTAAATATAAAACTACAAAGTGTTAATAAAACAGTCATTATAATGTTTGACTTAATCAGAGCGTTCGAAGTCAAATTACAGATTTTTAATCGTGATATTCTTTTAAATTCCTATAAATATTTTCAATGGTAATTCAATTCCTAATTCAGAAATTTTCTACAAGACTTACGCAGTTTAAAGAATTTGAAGAAACTTTAAAATTTATTTTATATCCTGATACAGTACCATTTGAAAAATTAAATTTAAAAGTCCTTGAGTGGTTAAATTTTAATGAATTAGAAATGGAACTAGTTGAATTTCAGTCAAGTACCATATGGAACCAAAAATTTGTTGATTTTAGAAAGAATATTGATATTATTGAAAGTAATCGGTTATTGGATAAAATAAATAAAATTGCAGAAGATGAAATTCTAACTACATGGAATTCAATTCCTGACACGTTTAATTGCTTAAAAATATTAGCTAAGGCAATTTTATCAATATTTTTATCGACGTGGGCATGTGAATCTCTATTTTCAGAATTAAATTTTATAAAAAACAAATAAAGGAATAGAATGACGGATGAGTCGAGCTCTGCATGCGTACTGTTAAATAACTAAATATGAACCAGATATTAAATCTTTATCATCTTGTGTACAGCAACAAAAATCACATTAAAAACAATTTCTGTAAAACATTAATTAATAAAAAATTGTTTAAAACAGAATTGCTTTTATTTGTTTATTTAATTATACTTACGTATAGTTTCACCACGCTAACATTTCGAATGAAATTTTATTGTGGCACGTTACCTATTTAAAAAAGAATTTTTATGACTTTGTGGCACGGACATCAAAAAAGGTTCGCCACCCCTGAGCTAGATCAAGTACCAAAAGTGTAGTCGTACAATTAAAACAAAACGACATTTTCTTCACTTGTCTGTCAATACGACCTGACGTACACAAACTTCTTTTTGTTTGGACAAAGTATTACATTAGCTGTTGATAATTTGAAATGAGTATTTGCACATGCGCAAACATTAGTATCATACAAAACCTGTATACTGAGAGATAAAATGTAATTACAATGGATAGCTACAATTGAATTTCCGGTTCTTCGAATAAAATTCATATGCCTAGCGATCTATGCACTATGTGTGTACACTGTATGTGTGTAATATTTCCGTACGGACAGATGTGAGAGGAATTGTTAAACCATTTCATTTAATTTTTATTTTTTTTACATTTAGGAAATGCATACGAAAAACAAAAAAAAATGATAATCGCATTTAATTGCGCAATTAAATAAAACGAAATTCATTAAAGTGACCATTTACGTAATTAACCATGTTTATACGATTACTTCGTACGAATCCAGTTGGGTATGTACATACAGACTATACATACATCTATATATGTATATACATATATATTATTGTCCTGTGGTTCCTATTGGGAACAAAGGGCCACGAACATATGTATATACATACTATACTGGTATTGTACGCCATCCTAGGAAGGCTACAGCATTCTTCGCATTCGTATGTACATACACAGAAAAAAATATCGGCACTTTTTTCTAATTAAGGTGTTATCAGAATTCAGGATTAAATTTAATTACGGTTTTAATTAGTTCAATTAATTATATTGTTATTCTAAAATGTACTTGTTTGTGTTAATTTGTTGTATATATTGTCAAATTATATTTACATTGAAATTTTACTTTTAACTTGAATTTTAAAAAATTATAATTTGTGGTGTGTTGTAATAAACCTTGATTTTAATACATATTAATTGGCGACGAGAAAAATTTTAAAAAATAAATAAAAATTGAAAAATGGAGAAAAAATTTGCGCAAATGATTAAGAATCAGCAAGCTTGGGCTCAACAATTGCTTGAAAAACAACAAGAGTTTTTTGCACGTTTTGTAGATAACGCGAACACAACACCGAAAAAGCATATTCCAGCTTTTCCTAAATTTGAAATATGTTCAAAGACTTTTGCTGCTTACTCCAATCAACTCAAAGAACATTTTAAAGCTTATGGTGTTCAAGAAGCCGACCAAATGAGGTCATTATATTTTGGTTGGGTTCAGATCTTTTTATATTAGCAAGCAAATTATTTGGATCAGAAAAGATTCAAGATAAATCTTTTGAAGTAAGTAAGTTGGAACAATATTTTGCATCAAAAGACCATGTGCTGGCAGCAAGATTCAGTTTTCTTACATTTTCAACAGACGTATGCAAGATGGTAAGTCTTATTCAAACTGGTTACATGAATTGAAAGGCTTAGTTAGAAATTGTTCATTTACTTGCAAAACTTGGAATACATTGATGAGATGCTAAGAGATGTTTTTATATTGAATACATCACATGAGGTAGTTCACACAGCCCCTTTACAAAAGGAAAATCCATCTTTTGAGGAGGTAGTTAACATTGCAGAGACATATAAATCTACACAAGCAGCTTTACCAACAATAAGCAACAATAGCCATCCGCAAGAAGTTCAACAGCTAAAATTCAAAAACTACAAAGCAAAGTTTCAACAATGGCAAAACCAATCTTCAAAAGGGGGTTTCAAAATAATATCTGGAAATCAATTACCGTCATGCTCGGGTTGTTTTAAAAATCATAAGAAGGAGGATTGTAAGTTTCGAAATGCAAAATGTCACAGATATGGGAAAACTGGTCACATAGCTTCGGTTTGTAATTCTAAAAATAATAATAATATTGAAAACTTTGAGGAGTCAGAACACTGCAGACATTTCAAAAAAGTATTCGAAATTGTTTTCAGATTCCTTAGGATGCTGTAGTGTATTTGAAGCTCATTTATATATAAAAGAAAATGCTATTCCAAAATTTTTAAAAGCAAGACCTATCCCTTTTGCACTGAAAGAAGCTTTCAAACAGGAAGCTAAACGCTTAGAAGATTTAGGCATTTTGAAACCTGTTTCCTACAGTGATTGGGCTTCTCCAATGGTAATCGTTCCTAAACCAAACTCTAAAATTCGAATTTGCGCTGATTTTCAAGAGACAGTTAATTGTCAGTTAGACATGGAACAGTATCCTATTCCAAAATTACAAGATTTTCTATATAAATTAAGAGGCGGCTATCAGAATTTATCAAAAATTGATTTGTGTGATGGCTGTTTTCAAATTATCATGGAGGAGGAGTTAAAAAAGGTCCAGGAGTTAACACACCACTTGGTTTACATCAATACTAGAAATTATTTTTTTTTTGTATATCAAGTGCACCGTCAATTATTTAGCGGTTTCTTCAGCAATTAATTTCGGATGTTCCCAACACCGTTAAGCAAAATTTGGAGACACTTTTAAATAAAATTGTTTGTTATTTATTTTAATTTTTGTTTATTATTCTTAATTTAATATTTATTGCTTAGAGCTCAACTAAGGAGCTCCTAAGCCTGCCCTAACAATAATTAACTTGTTTACTAAAATACACCTACTTATATTTAGGGTGTGAGAAGTTCTAGACGACAAAAATGAGTGAGTCTAAAACGTTCCCACTCAAACTTATTTCTATACTTACGTATTACTTATTCATAAAACCATAATAGCCTTTTTACACTGAGCACATTTTGGTGAAACGCGTGGAAGATGTGAAAAATGTGAACCATTCGTTTACATTGACCGCAAAAAAATTAAAAGAAAAGACGCACATTTTTTGTGATTAAAAATAAAATATTAAAATGGATTTAGAGACATTTTATTTTTAAAATGTTAAATTTCTAAAATTAATGTAAACATTAAATGCATGTATTTTTTATGAAGTATTTATTATAAAATATATATGTATCTATGTATGTACATATATGTACATAGATATGTATGTACATACATATTTACATTTTTTAATAAACTTTTCACTTAAGGTGGTGGCAATTTTAGCAAATTCATATATTTGTAGTGGCACATTTGTTGACCGTAATGTCATTTCATTAGTAGCGATGCCAACTTACTATCATTTTTTTAGTGATGACACTAAAATAATCGAAAGATGTTGAAAGAAACAGAATGATTTAGGAACATCTTGTAAAGATGTTGAAAAATGTTGACACACAAACCTGTATAATTCTTATGGGAAGATGTTAACATCTTTGCTGATTGATGGTAGATATTAGATGTTGCTCAGTGGAAAAAGGCTAAAAAATATACTATGGGAAAACAAATGACATACGACCTAATTATTCAAGGCCAAGTACAATTAATATTTATTTTCCATAGGAAGAGTGAAGTGAGCCATACACATACATATCATAGTGCGGTATATTTTTACAACAATCACAGCAAGCGGTGCTGTGTACTGACGTCACATGAATGTGTAGTGGCATACACCAAAGATACAAGACACGTCTGGTGTGCACATGAATATTTGGTGACACATGACACCCTTCATGTGCATGCCTTTAAAACAGTGAACACATGCATGTGCTACTGAAAAGAGTTAAATCATAAATAAATATGCTACACACTACTTTCAAAATTAGAAAGTGCTGGTTTAACATGTAATATTTCTAAATGCACATTGCTGCAAGACAAAATTGAATATCTAGGTAATATTATTAGCAAAAATGGAATTGGGCCATCTGAAAAAGGTATCTTAGCAATTCAAATGTTACATAGACCAAAGAATATACACGATTTGCAAGCATTTATGGGTTAAGTTACCTATTACATGATATATATAAACAATTTTTCTAGTTTATGTGAGTCTCTTAACAAATTGCGTAGAAAATATAACCTTTTTATTTGGGGAAAATCCCAAGACAAGGCATTCTATAAACTTAAGGCACAACTCATTTCTACAACTAAACTTTGTCATTTGATATGATGATAAATTGCCAATAATATTAGCAACTGATACGTCATCTTTTGGGCTAGAAGCAGTAATTTCCCATATTTATCCTGGTGGTTTAGAAAAACCTTTAGCACATGCATCAAAAACTCTAAATTCTCATCAAAAGAACTATAGCCAAATTGAAAAAGAAGCCTTAGCAATAATTTTTGGTATTAAGAAATTTCATGAATATATTTACGGTAGAAACTTTACGTTGACTACGGATCACAAGCCTCTTGTTTCAATTTTCAATCCCCAGAAATCTATTCCAATACATACAGCGCACCGTCTCCAGCGATGAGCCCTTTTTTTGTCGAGTTATATGTTTAATATTAAATATAAATTCACTAAGTGTCATCAAAATGCAGATACTCAATCACGTTTGCCTGTTTCAAATGATAGCGATTTTGATGTTAAATTATGTAGATAAAATAAAGAAATATCTTCATATCCTTTAGATGCTGCACAAATCGCATATTGCACAAGTAAGGATAAAATATTATCACAAGTTCTTAGATTTATAAAGGAAGGTTGGCCCAGCCGAGTTGAAGACAATATAAACCCATATTTCAACAGAAGAGAAACAACTTTAGATGGGGTAATTTTTTTGCAAGTAGATAGTCATCGAGTTGTTATCCTTAACGTTTCCAGAACAAAATATTAAACTTACTGCATGAAGGTCACTGGAGTATTGTTAAAACCAAACAATAAGCACGTCGTTACTGCTGGTGGCCAGAATTAAATAAGTCAATTGACTCTTCAATTTCGAAGTGGTCTCCATGTTCATCTGTACTTTCAATGCCTACAAAAGAGTTCAGTTTATAGCAGACACCTACAAAGCCCTGGCAGCGAATTCATTTGGATTTTGCGGGTCCATTTAAGAATTCATATTGGTTTATTTGTGTTGATGCTTTTTCACATTACCCTTATGTTTTTAAAATGAGTTCAACATCAACATATAACACAATAAATGTATGAAAAGAAATTTTCGCAATTGAAGGTCTTCCTGAAGTGATAATATCAGATAATGGACCTCAATTTACAGCAAATGAGTTTCAAGAATTTTGTACTTCAAATGGTACTTACCATCTTACTACAGCGCCGTTTCACCCAGTATCAAATGGTCAAGCTGAACGCTTTGTACGATATTTTAAGACATCGCTTACAAAACACATCGAATCTGGTAAGAAATTTGACGAATCTTTTATAAGTTTCTTGTCAACCTACCGTTCCACTCCTATGGGATATGGTAAGTCACCAGCAGAATTACTTCATGATCGACAAGCGAGAATTATGCTAAGCTTACTAAGTCCAAAAAAAGAGACAACGGTAAATTAAAAAAGCTTAATATAAACGATAATGTAGCCGCAAGAGTTTAGGGAAAATCTCAACGCTGGATTTCTGCACGAGATATTAAAGTGTTAGGGAATATGTTAATTTACTTCAAACATCTGATGACAAAACTATTAAACGCCATCAAGATCAAAATATAAAGTGTTTTCCTAATAATAATAACCAAACACAACTAATAGGAATTTGAATAGAGCACAAGAACTAGCTAGTTTACTACCATTTAAAAATAATGCTGAGTTTTCTATCATTTCAGATCAATCTAATATAAATAATAATAGTAACTAACAACCTCAAGCTTACGATACAGTTTCATATCAGTCTAGTTCAGTTGTGTTAATGCCATCTCGTGCTTCTCACCAACCTATATTAAGAAGATCTAATAGGATCCAAAGAAAAGCTGTATTTTATTCTGCAGAGTTGAAAAATTAATTAACGCGGAGAAATTGATATGTATCTACTGTTCTAAAATGTACTTGTTTGTATTAATTTGTTATATATATTGTTGTGTAATTTTAATTTGAATTTTGAAAAATTATAATTTGTGGTGTGTTGTAATAAACCTTGATTTGAATACATACATATATAATTGAGGGATTCACAAGCAACATATGCTATTATATTGTCTTATGTCCTAAAAACTTAAAATGGTTTAAGTTCTTTGTTATTGCTTTTTCTGTTTGGCTAAGGATAGTTTACGACAGCACAATAAACATAGCAGTCAGAGTCATATTATTTTAGGACACTTTTGGTATGAAAAGTAACTTAAAACATTTTAAATTTTTAGGACATATGACATTTGAGTGGCTTGTCAATCCCCCAAATATATATTTAATCAATAATTTTATTTTTTTACATTTTTTTTTCAATTAGGTTCTTTATTAGTAAAAAAAACTTATATTTAATTAAACAATTGATTCGTTCAATTAACTGTCTTAATTGAGTTGAGCTCTTATTTAAAATATTGGGTTTTTACCATTTATTAATCAGCGCCACCTACAGAGGGAAGGATAATGAAATATGGCAAAATGTTAAAACACACCAATCATATGAGAAGTTATTTTTTTTTAATTAACATTTTGATTAATTTTATTAACAACTTGATAAAAGTTAATTGGAAAAAAATCTCTATTTTTTTGTTTTTAATATTTTAAGTAATTTATATATTTATTTTGGTGATAGGTGCAAATTTGAACATTTTTTTTTGCTTGGTTGAATCATTTTGGTAATTAAAACAATTTTTTAGATTTTTCTGTTTTAATACATACACACAATAATCATCATTGAGTAATTTTTAAAATATACAAAATAAGTTTTGCCAATCATTTTACAAACATACATATATACATAGATAGATAGATACATAGACTACTAGCTTATACCCGGTCTGCATCGCAACTCCATTAGAAATAAAACTATTAAACATGAAAGCATCTTTCACTGTTTCAAGCTCAAAGGTGTCAATTTTTGGTTTACATCAGAGAGTCGCTTGTTGATGATGTGTGCGATTACTTCATTCACCATGTTGAGCAATTCTTCAATTATTGCATTTAGGGAGGTTACCCTTTTTCAGAATAAGGTTGATTATTCTCTCTTTAACTTCAGCTGGCAGTTTCTCACTAGTCCAACCGTCAGCTAATAATGGGAATAGAAGGTCAGTGGTCTTGATGGGACTCACTTTCAATAGATCCGGCAAAACGTTGTCTGGGCCAAAGGCTTTGTTAGGCTTCAAAGCTGAAATTGCGGTTAGTATTTTGGGAATATCTGGACAAATTGTTCTTATGACGTTGTTTTCTTCATGTCTTGGACATGCGCAAATTCTCTTAACAAGTGGTGATGGGGTTGAGAGTAGTAAGTCTCCAAGTATGGTCTGACATCCACACTTTTCAGCGATTGTTCCTGTAGCCTATATGCTTTTCTGCCGCTCTAAGGAAAACATTTTTTTGTGTAGGTGATACTTAGGGCATGGATGAATCGTTTCGCTACTGATGGGTCTTTTAGCTTGTCAACGTCAAACCTTTTCTGCGCGGATGTGTTTTTGTTGTTTACGGCGGCAATTTTTAGCCGGATTGTTGCAAGTAAAAGATGGTGATCGCTGGCGATGTCCACTCTCCGTTTGTTACGCACATCCAGAAGCGATCCACGCCATAATTGCTGGTATATATGTGATCGATCAGGTTCGCAGTAACGTGGTCGGTTAACACCCATGTGACTTTATGAATCCTTTTATGTGGGAATAGCGTTCTGCCTATTACGAGGTTTTGGTTAATGCATAATTCAAAGAAGAGTTCGTCATTATCGGTCATTGTTCCCACGTTATTGCACCCCATGCTGGTTTCCAAGCAAGTGTTATTACGCCCGAGCCTTTCCTTACACTATCTTTGACTGCTATAGAAAGGCTCTTTTTGTTCAAGTTCAGTGACCTCTGTGGGGGTATTGTATAGTAGTAACATTTCTTCCACGTGTTCGAAGCCTTTCGGTCACTTTGTGCTTTCCGCTCGATGAGTGCTCTCTACGCTTTTCTCGAAATAAGTAGACCGACCTCACTTTCTCTTTTGTCCTCGGCAAGTTTTTCGGAGGAAAGCAGTTTCAAACCATTTGATGCAGCAAATTCACCTGACTCCAGCCATCTGATTTTTGCAACACCGAGTGCGAGAAGATCAGACTTGCAAAAAACATTGCAGAGTTGCGTTAGTTTAGATTATCCATATAGCAGATATAGGGTTACCAATTATTCCCACTTTTAATTCCTAAATATTAGTCTTAAAAAATCCCTTCTTAGTAGATCTATGTAACGCGAGAGGAACGCATAGTCCAAATTTAACGCTTCTAGCTTAATGCGTTTGGGCTGTACGATAATAATTCAGTCTGTTAGTCAATCATTAACGTTACTATTTTGCACATATAGATTAAAAGTGGGCGTGACATCCAAAGTTTCCCAAAAAATTAAGCCTATGGTTTCTTTTAGACACAATCATACATACAAATTTTTTTTCATCTTTATACATATATGTATGGATACAGATTTTATTTGCTTATTAATATTTTCTATTTAATGATTAAATAATAATGAATTAATAACAAACAAGTAAGAGTGCTATATTCGGCTGTGCCAAATGTCTTCACCACGTGTAGGTTTGAACACACGTATGGTTGAAATAGAGTTTTTGAATCGAATCTGATATGTCCTGGAGAGTTTTTATTTCCTTCACCATAGGTGATAAAAGTATATATAGGTTTGTCATTCCGTTTGTAATTTCTCAATATTGATTTGTGATCTCATAAAGTAAGTATGAGATATGTATATTCTGGATTCGTATATATAGGAAAGTCGATACCAACTAAAAAAGAAACAAAACAAATTATACAGTATGGAGTGAACCACAACGAATAAAAATAAGTAAGAGCACTATATACGGCTGTGTAAATCTTATATACCCTTCACTACGTGTATACATATGTGTATGTATGGATTTGTGTATATGCCCTGCAGATAACGAGACAAGTCCATACATGCATGTAAAGAGTAGTCCACAAAAGAGTAGGATTACTCCAAATATATGTTAAAAAAGTAGTCATTACGATATCCTAGGAGTAGACCATATAACCCAGTTTATCATTATACCGGATTACTCCATGGAGTACTCAATAATGTCAGTTGTAAAACTACTCCATGTAACTACTGCATGGAGTACTCAATAATGTCAGTTGTAAAACTACTCCATGGATTACTCAATAATGGCAAATAAAAAGTTTACATTAAAGCTTATTGTTTTTTCATTTATTTAATATTATTTTAAATTATTCAATCATCCATAATTTTTATTGCTATATATTTTAAGCTTATGGTCAATTATTTTTTATATTTTTTAAAAAAGAAGTATAAATTGTTAGTAATTATCAAATTTTCGTAACTCCTTTGCACTTTGCTCTAATGTTCGGTTGTTGCTGAAAAAATATATGTACATACATATGTAAATACGAAATAGGTTAATGATGAACTAACAAAAAAACATTTTGCTATTGATAGAAATTAGATTTTACCATGCAATTTTAAAAGTTGATCTTTTAAATTTTTTGGTCGGCTATCAACTCGGCAATCAGCTGACTTTGTTTGTCGATCATTTGTGTAACGTAAATAATAATAGCATGAAAAAATCTAAAGTTTATTTTTGATCAGTTTACCTTTTAATTGAAATCAGTCAGAACATTAAGTTTTTTTGTACGAACCTACAATTATTAAAAATATATTTTTAATCACTTACTCGAAAATAGAGAATTAAAAAAATGTCGGCTTTTTACTGCTTTAAACTTTTAAAAATGAACCCCTGCTTATGCTTCTGAAAAAAACGGCAATTGCAGTCGAAGGAAAATCACAAAACGATTTATAAAAATTTGTGCTGAACTAACGGCAGTCACCGATTAATAAGTTTTTATTTTGCTCTGCTTTTGGAAATCGCAGATAGTCAGAGTCGAAGAAACAAAAAATCTGGCATTTGCAAGTCGCAAACAGTCCTAGTCATATCTTGATCGTTTATTTTTCTTTCTAAAGATTTAGTCTGCTTAACAAACATATATGTATGTACCTAGATCACAGCTAAAAGTTTAGAAATAATTGACTGCACCTGATAAAAATTTTTACTTTTTCGACTGCGACTTCCAAAAGCAAAGGTTCTTGCTTTTTCGAATCTGACTATTGGCGACTTCCAAAAGCAAAGAGACTGTTTCTGCTTTAACTTTTAATAATAACAAAAATCATTTTAGTGTAAAAAAAGAAACAAACAAACATTTTTTTGCTTATATCTCGAAAAAATTTTTTCTTTACACACCTTTTGGTAGTACAGTAGAATCTTACAAATTAGAACCACTTTGTACTTTGGGCAATTCGAATTTCTGGAAGTCTTTTTTTTACAGAAAATTATAAAATTATAATAAAACTAGTTATGTAAGCTTTATTTTAACACCAAACAATTTTTATTTAATTACATTTAATTAATTAATAAATATATTAAATTTATAGAAAAACTTTTTTTTTAATTATTAGGTATTTAAGGGGTTTTTAACATAAAGTCAGTAATACTTGTTTGTTTTTTTTTTTGATTTATTTAGACTGGATACAACTATATCGTTACGGACGTCCAAAAGGTAAGACATGTGTTAACTGGAACATATATCACTGGTTTTGCACCATTTTATAACATTATTGATGCCTTCAAGGACTTTTAAATGAGGAATAGCTAGCGTTATGTCGATAATATCGACATCGCTGCTATCTGAAGCCTCCTCATCGCTATTCTCTGCATCAGATCCGTCAGTAAACACATCTTCATTCCATTTCTCGATTTCATTTACATTTACCGAATTGTTTGGCATAGTTTTATTCAAAAGATCAAGATTTATTTAAAGAACTTCATTGCAATCCTGATTTCGTTGAGCCAATTGTGCAAATCATCACCACGTAATCGCCTGAGTCCCAATGTAATAATTTGGACCAAGAATTTTTTAACACTGTCTGTGGCTTGTTTCAACAATATTATTGCATCTCGGATTGAATGCCGTTTCAAAAGCTTATCAATATCACCACCATCACCAATTAATTTAGATGGCAACTTACTTCTGTAAATAAGTTTTGTCTTTTTAATAGGATTTTGATCCATTGGCTGCACAGCTGCTGTTACATTTTGCGGCAAGAAATATGCAACTGCATAAGCGAAACAGTTATCTACAAGCAGAAGAACTTTTGAGGCCAAATTATTGCCTTTAGAAAATCGGATGACTTTTAGAACAAAAAAAAAAAAACAAAAAATCAAAAAATATGGAACTTAAAACATGCATTGGTTAAACATACTTCTTTGATAAATATCTTGTGAAACCAATAATGAAAAATCTGAGAAGCGTTTTTCGAAAAGTCATAATATAGGGGCTTATCAAATCCTTTGAAGCTTCTTGGCTTTTTAGCTTTTCCAATAACTAAAGGATTCAATTTGTGTGAGCCATCAGAATTTGCGCCTAGTAAAATTAAAACGCGTTCTTTTTGAATTTTAAATCCTTGTGCACTTTTTTTACAAGCAGCGACAAATGTTTTATCTGGAAGGCAACGGAAAAATAATCCGCTCTTATCAGCATTATAGATTTGTGAAATAGAGTGACCTCACCAACATCACTCGAAAGCATTTCACCACCAATTTTTGAAAACCGTATTCCATGACGGGTTTTAAATCGGGGTACTGTCAGTGTGTTTTTCTTTTCACGTTGATTTAAAAACCACTTATAAAGGCGCTTTTCCATTTCCTCATATTCTGCCTTGTGTAAAGATTTTTGTTTTGCTTGCTGATAGGGGCTGGTAACTGCATCCATTATTTCTTGTTTTTAGTAAGCTTTAGCCTCCGCACAAGTATTAAAACAACAAGGTTTTACTTGTTGTAATCTCACCACTACCTAATAAACAATTCGCCTTAGAAAATACAATACATTGACATGGCCGGTTCTAATTTCTGGACAATTCGAATTTGTGGAGGTTCGAATTTGTGAGATTCTACTGTAATAATTTTTAAGTAAAAAACAAGTAAGAGCGCTATATTCGGCTATGCCGAATCTTATATACCCTTCACTACGTGTATATATGTATGTATCGATGTGTGTATATGTACACTAACATGTCCGAAAGTCTTAGAAAACTTGATTTTTTATGATATTAAAAAACAGGCGGACAGACGGACACAACTTCTATTTAAAAAAAAAATTTTAATATACGTATGGATATTTTTGTTATTACTTCTTTATTTAGTTATTTTTTTAAAAAATTTTTTGGCGGCAACCCTGATCTGAAAAAAAAACTATTGAGAAAAGCAAATACATCATGTTGTTTTTGTTGTTAATGATCTGCGTGCACATGCGAACATATTTTGCATGTGCACACATGGCTGTCTCAACAACGACTAA